>PVIU01007603.1:0-10822 GCA_004026605.1 Ondatra zibethicus | reverse complement strand
CTGCTTGAGACCCTCCTTGTAATCAAGCACATGGACCAAGGAGTTCCTCTTTAAAATCTTGATTCAGTCAACACTGCGTGGGTTTCCTTAGCTTGCCTGCCTTTTGCAATCACTGCCACCATTCTCTCTCTCACTTAGCTCCCAATGTACTATGCCCTTCTTGAAAGCTTGGAACATTGCAAGCAGAATCCTGCCTCCTGGCCTTTGCCCTTGGTATTCTTTCTGCTTTGAATGCTCTCCCCAAGATCACCCTGGCAGCTCACTCCCATACTTCATTCAGGTTCAAGGGACTAGAGAGGCCTTCTCTCCCAGCCTTTCTGCAGACCTTCCCACACCTCTGCATTAGAAGGTGAGAGGCTCCATAAGAGCAAGGACTCTGAGTGCCATGAGCGTGGGGGGCAATGATGCCATTCTGTTAGAAGACAGAAACTATTAGTCAAGCTTGAGAAATTCTTGTCAGATTGGCCCTTCGGATCATGACCCTTTCAGCACATAGCATTTTCTTAGCCCTTCCCTGTTGCCAATGTTGATTGTTTCCATTCCATCACTGCAGACGACCTTAGTGTTTCCCTTCCACAGCTACACAAACCACACTCCATAGAAATGAAATATTCCAGTGAAACTGGAGAGTGAGACCGAGCCCAGAATCTGTGTTGCCTTCTTCTAAACCCCCTTCGACCTTGCAGAACTTTTCTGATAATGCCATCTCTGCTAACAGCATGCACCAAGTGTTTCGTTCTCAGTAGCAAATGCTGACATCTATTTCCAGGGGTGGAACTGGGGGGCAGAGTACTTCAATTGCACTTAACATTGACTGTAAACAAGCAAAGGCAGAACATCTGGTTTTTTTTTTTTTTTTTTTGAGAACACAAAAGAGAGCTCTGTTTCTAGGGAAGGTTTATATTTTGTTTTTATTACAGTGTGAGATTTGGGTTCTGAAGGAATAAGAAGAGTCATAGTTGTGTCGTTATGAAGTTGACACTAAGTCTTCGGGAATGATTTTTCTGATTTAGTCTAATCTCCCCGGTAGCAAAGTCTTGTGTAGAGATTTTGATACTTATTTTATCTCCTTACTCCCCCCACCTTGAAGTTTATTAATCTCATTTGTTTTAGACAATATGTTACTAAAAGCAGCAGATGTGAAAGATTTCTGAGGTCATTTTTGGCAACACTGAAAAGTACTCCTAGTTAGTAAAGTATCCCTTTGTTAATTCATAATTTATGATAGTTTCTGCTTGTATTTGTACCATCATGAAAAACATCACTTTTTCTAGTCTGATTGCTAATTAGTCTATATAGTTTGAAAGAAAAACAGTCTACCTTTAAAAATAAAAACAAAATTCTAAGGGGCTTGAGGTATAGCCTTGTAGTAAAATAAAATGTACATTTAGCACCCACAAGGTCTTGGTACTATCAAAAAATAAAACCAAGACCACAGACTGTAACATGAGGGCCTGCTAGTTGGGGTTTCTGTCCTGTCCAGTTCCCACAGCTGGCAAGTCCCAAAGAAAATCACACAGAGAGTCTACATTAGATATAAACTGATTGGAACATTAGCTCAGGCTTCGTATTAGCTCTTGTAGCTTATATTATTCTTATCTATGTTAGCCACATGGCTCAGTACCTTTTTCAGCAGGGCAGGCCACATCCTGCTTTTTCGGTGGTCTGGGCAGGAGTGCAGGGGAGCTTCCTGCTTCCAAGAATTCTCCTATTCTTATTGCGCCACCTCTACTTCCTGTCTGGTTTTCCTGCCTATACTTCCTGCCTGGCTACCAACCAATCAGCATTTATTTAAAACATAATTGACAGATATAGAATTGTTCTCCTTCACCAATAGACATTCGTACATTGCCCTTTTATTTCTCCCTTGGGATAGAAACCCTTAAGAAAACAAACAAAAAATAACTTTCAATGTGGAAAAAAACAGACATAATCCAACATTCAGTAAAGCTTTGAAATATGTCTTAGGGAATTTAATTAAGCTAATAATTTTAAACTATAGAAGTCTGAGTTTGTTGGTGAAACCCTCTGTTTTTTTTTAAAGAAAAAGGAAAAAATAATACTAAGAAAAATGGAGTTACCACTGCAATTTGTGAGTGGGGAGAATTTTTCCTACTTACTCCTGGACTCTGCTATCCAGATGCTAACAGTCACAGGATTTGGCCTTTACAGAGATAGTGAACGTCTCACCATGGTGATGATCCTGTTGAAGAAAGGGGACTTCTATCCTAAGACCTCAACCCTGACACTTCTTCACAGGGATATGGCTTGCCATATTCATTGTCTCAGTAAGCTACTCTCTCCTTTGAGAGTCTCCCTGTAGTCACAAACTGTTACTTCATGGACAGATAAAGACTGATAATAACAGCAAAGTTCTCTGTGCCAACTCTCTCCACAAGTGCTCTGCAGACTGTTAGGATCCACTGAGGAGATACGGGAAAGGCCAAAATGTCCTATGAGGATAAAGTTGGTGAGAGCAAGTTCTTTCTGACCTTTCTGGTCTGGTACTTGGTGCACCTGATTTTCTTTGTTTAGCCAATCCATTTTTATTATGCCCCATATCAGTTACCATGGTGACCTGACAGTCATGTGATCAGTAACATGAACAGCATTCCCCAATGAAGTGCATGTATGTGTAGAAAATAATCCTCTTGCTTTCTTCATCATGTTGAGGGGTAGCCAGGGAGAAGGCACTGCAAGCTGATTAACAGGCTTCTGTGATGCTGTGTTGAGGCTAAAGAGAGATCTGATATTGGCTTCCTTGTACTAAAGATTAGATATTGGAGAATATGTAACTTCTAATATTAAATATTGAGCCCAGAGTTCAGTGTCTGTGGTAGGTTATGACAAGCTTTGGAAACCAGAAAGGAACAAGTGGAAGGTGCGGAAACTAGTTTCATTTCTCCCTTTGGAGTTCTGTGTTTCACACTACAGGCCTGATATGTCTGCCCCACCCTTTTGCTGTTCTCCTCAAATCTTGTGATCCCCTTTCAATCGCTTCTGTTAGATGAACTTATATTGAGCTCAGAGATACTGGAACTGTGCAAGTCTATTTCTGAGAGTCAGAAAGACATCCCAGGGAGTCCACAGGTCCTTAGTCACATGGTATAACTCCAATTCTGTCAGAGGTCTCTGAATCAGGTTGTAATATCCGGACAGCATGTATTGGTCACCTAGGTTTGCTTAGTGCTCTTCTCATCCCTATAGATACAGAGATGAATGGTGTCAGCCTTGAGCAAGCTCAGACGCTATTAGGAATTGATAGGAGATGAACAATGTACAATGGCGAGTGGGAGGAAGGAAACGTAGAGCATCCAAAAGGGCTGTAATATTCAGGCGGCCCCTGGGGCACTGAAGTGGACACTATGTCAAGGTCATTGTTCTGAAAGCTAGAAAGGCTATGGCCATTTGAATCTGAGGTAATGGGATGTAATTTGGTGTGTTTTCCCAGTAGCTGGTAGCTTGAGAATGATCAATTCCTAGAACATTCTGTTGTATGAAAAAAAAAATGAGCCGATTACATGAGATTAAGTGCACTTTGATGCCCTAAAATGCACTGTTATATTAGCAAGAAATATTATCATTTAATCAGAGTTGTTCATTACTGCAAAATGTAGTTCTAGGATTTCACATACAGATCTAAAGAATTAAAGAGATCTCAAGGAAGCAAGTACTAGAAAGTTCTGAGGCCTAGGTTATTGAAAACTAAAATTGTAAAGTACCTAAGGTATCGAAGAGGAGAAATATGTCAGGGAAATAGTTGGAAATAGTAGAGTTTGGGAATTAATAAAAGTTATGATGAAGTCTAGTGAAATCAAGAGCCCTTAGAATTAGGCGAAACCTTGTTTTGGAGTCCTGCTGGGTTGTGCAGGTCAGCACTGAGTTCTTTGCGCCAATGATCCTCTTGCTTCAGCTTTCTACGGCATTGGGCCTGCAGGCATGGACCACTCACCTAGCTTAAAACATTTTAACTCTTATATTTTGTATCTATGCTTCTGCCTTTTCTGAACTGCCTTTTGGAGAACATGAAAAAGAATCAGAATGATGAGGATGAATTCCAAATCCCGGCTTTTGTTTTTAAGCATCAGTTCAAGCACTCCTAGTTCAGCGCACCTTCAACACATCAGTGAGTTCTCAGGATCAGGAAAGATCAAGGCAATAGGAGATTAACAACCCAGAGAATTTAAAGTCCAAATAAACACCTCCAGGTTCCTTTTAAACAAGAGTCCTGATCTTTGGACTTCTCTAATGTTTTGCATGCTATACTGACAGTCTCTGTTAGAATTTATTTTTAAACATTCAGAATCAGCAATTGTTCCTGCTCTGTGAATTACCGCTGTATGCAGTTGTCATGCTCCACTGATGCGCAGCCCAGCGTGCTTAGGGAGAATGCTAAATTGGGAGTCAGTCATAGCTGGGCTTGAGAGCTGACCTATTGTTGCATTGCAATTGTGACTTTTTTTCATCTTTTTGTATTTTATTTTTGCTCTGTCCTTGATCTCTGTTATTTCTTGGAGCTAAATGTGAATGGATTCATCTAGCTGTGTTGTTCTAACTGCACAAATACACCAGGTGCTGCTTTCCTAGGCGAGCCTTACAGTTTGTCTCCAAATAGATACCATTTTTCATTAGTTCTGCGGGCCTCAGGAAATTAATTTAGGCCATTTTTTTTTGCTTATTTCTATGTCAGGCTTCATGTACGGACTTACAAGCTCATAAAGAAATTATTGGTAGGTTATATGAATTTTAATTATAAATTGTATAAACAATTGCAGTTAACATTTATTCTTACTAATGTTGGATGACTGGATTTCGTTTAAATCTAATAATACTGTAACACAAGGCGGGCAAGAAAGTATGGATACACTGATCTGACACAGATAACGTGAAGGATTAGGTTTTGTTCAAAAGCTTTTTGGTGCGAAATCCACACCTTTCCTATCTATGCTATATTATTCATGTAGAAAATAGTTTATAAAGGTCTCTGTTGATAGGGCACCATTAATACTGTCAGTTGAAATTCATCATTTCTCCTGAAACAGGGTTGCTTGTTCATTAAAATCCCCAAGGCTGCCTTCACTCCGAGTGCGGCTCTTTCTCAAATAATGAGAAGCAAGTGAGGTCCTGGCAGGAAGTGGTCCTCAGAGGCCTACAGACTTTTCACTTTCTTTGGAGTCACAATGCGTTGTGTCATGTCTTATTTGAGCTGTATTAAATGTAAGAAAACCTGACGGCTATAGAAGTCCAGTGTTCATCACTAATTTCAGCTGTTAAATTTAGCTTTCGTGACATGCAGAATGTGAAATCTCACACGGGAGGTGATAGCAGAAGAGAAGGGAAGGCGAGGTTCTCGGTCTAACATCTGTAAATATTTTCTCACATAGCAAATCTAGAAACAACTTGGTTTTGAAGGTGTAATATTTAGCTACTTAATATGTAGTCAACACTAGTTTTGACTAAGTTAAGGCTATAGAGTTTGTCTTAAAAAAAATCCACCCAAGATTTACAAAAGTCGTCCATACCCATTCCCATCCATCCATCATCCATCATCCACCCACCCACCCACCCATCTATCCATCCATCCATCCATCCATCCATCCATCCATCCATCCATCATCCACCCATCCATCCATCCATCCATCCATTCATCCATCATCTCTCCATTCATCCATCATCCATCCATCTACCCACCCATCCATCCATCCATCCATCCATCCGTCATCCATCATCTGCCCACACATCCATCTATCCATCTATCATCCATCCATCATCCACCCACCCATACATCCAGCCATCATCTACCCATCCATCCATCCATTCAGAAATCTTAGAAAACCTCTTATGCCGCTGGGTGGTGATGGCACATGCCTTTAATCCCAGCACTCGGGAGGCAGAGGCAGGCGGATCTCTGTGAGTTCGAGACCAGCCTGGTCTACAAGAGCTGGTTCCAGGACAGGCTCCAAAGCCACAGAGAAACCCTGTCTCGAAAAACCAAAAAAAAAAAAAAAAAAAGAAAACAAAAAAGAAAAAAAAAAAAGAAAACCTCTTATGCCTTACACTGACTTACATGTACTGAAACCTTCTTAACTAAAGGTGCATTGCAAAGTTGACAAGTTACTACAAAGAGTAAAATCATAATTAGACCCTGTTAACTGAAATTTATTGCCTCTGAACATGTAGTTGGTTTGACATCAGTCTGGGGAGATATCTGAACTAATTCTTAGATGGAAGTTTAAGCAAGCAAAACAGGCAGATGGCTGAAGATGGTAGTGACATCATTGTATTTGGTGTGTTTAGATCCAAAAGAAAGCAGGGACGTTTTAATGTTTTCAAGACAAGACCTGCAGTGTACTAGGCCAGCCTTCAACCTCAAAGGAGATGTTTATTATGTCCCCAGTGCTCTGTAGTAATAGTAAAAGGGAGTTGAATAACATCACTGGAAGAGGTCAGAGCTGACATTCCAGCTGGGCTTCACAGAAGCACCTGGGAAGCCACTTCTACATTTGGGGTTAGCATGGGTCTGGGGAAAGGAGTTAATGGGTAAAACCTGACTTTTGCTCACAATCCCTCTTCTGTTTTATGTTTGAAGAAAGGGAATTGTGAGTAAAAGAAATTTCAACAAGAGAAAGTTCATTTAAACCAGGTTATTTGTTTTATTAATAAGCAAACTAGAGCTCAATCTCAAGGGACAAATATGGCCACAAGAGAAAGTGAATATAGCATACTGGCGAGCAGTGGTCTGTTTTGCATGGGCATTAGGTAAGAGTAAAATCAATTCTGATGGTTGAAATTAGCAGCAAATTGTGACTGGGCAGACTGAAAATGATGGTGGGGACTTTGGGGCTGCAAATGGAACTTGTAAGAGAGTTAAGTGCTCATGTACCATAAAAATAAACCAGTAGATAATCTCTAAATTGACAGCAAGGGATAAATAGCATGCTAAATATAATGCTTTCAATGTAGGAGAAAATGCATGAAGATATAGAAGAAAATTGAGGTGTTTTCCTATTGAAAATGGAAGCAAGGCATTGCTATTTTCTGTGCATCTGTTACTTTTTTAACAAATAAGATTAAGTCTGTTTTAGAAGGAGACTGGGTTTCAGGTTCATTTTCCATGTATACTTCGCACTCTTGGCAAATAAGTACAGATGTTTTTAAGGGGGCTGTTCTTTGGAAGAGATAAATGAGAATATGAGACTTGGAACTGCACATTAAGGAGTACAAGAACTGAGGCTTGGGAGTACTCAGATGTGGAACAGGGCTTCCCAATAAATCTCTTATGCATTTGTAGGGGTCCTCCCTATGTTATTCCAGGTGTGGAAGCTGACTTGAGAGAGAAGAGAGCTTGACTGTGCAAAGGCTTGGAAATAGTATATACTTTAAAGTCAATGTCTCTGATCATTCCTGGTTTTCCTATAGTCACACCAATTCTAAGCAGGAGTTACCTCCTGAATAGTATTGTTGATATTTTCTTGTTTTCTTTAAAACAGGGAAATGCACATAAAATCATGGAGAAGTGTACGTTACCGCTGACGGGAAAGCAATGTGTCAACCGCATTATTACAGAAAAGGTAAAGGACCTTCCTGCTTCTGACTCTGCGCACATCAGCTCCCTCCTTTCTTATTTTATTTAGAGGCATATGTGAGGCTTTTTAACAATTACCGTACAAAACCATCTTACATCAATAGCTGGAAGATTAGTTTGTGGAAGGAGGAAATGGGAAAATGAATGTCTCTAAATGTAGGCTTGCTTATGTACAATTCTCAGGAATTGCACACATGAAGTGGAACTCTTATCCTGGGTAGCTTTCAATTTGCTCCAGTCAGAGGAGAGCTTTATTGATCCTTAAATTTGGATGCTTAAGATATCAAGATGGGTGGTATATGTAAAGTTCAGAGTGTACCTACCTTTCCTCTCTTTCTTTCTTATCTGATAAAAATCACAAGAATAAACTGTTGGGTTTTTATTTTTGGAAATTCACCCACAACTGAGTTTGAGTCACTTGGGTATAAGTTGCAGTATAGAACCACAGTCAGTTTGAGTCACTTGGGTATAAGTCGCAGTATAGAATCACAGTGAGTTTGAGTCATTTGGGTATAATAGAACCACAGTGACTTAAGACATACATTCTGTTTCCTACATGGTTTCTGGTCTTTCTGTGATGTGGACTTCAGATCATACCCACCACTTCCATGCCTTTGTATTTTGTTTCATAAATGGAAACCTTTGGCCAGTTATACAGTTAAAGACTGCTCGTATCAGAGAAGTATTCCAGACAGCTGTCCACAGCCAGGTTCTTCTCCCAGATTGGAACTTGGGCTGTGAGAATGGCATGATTCCCGTAAGTCATCCGGGAAGGTGTTTTTCTTGATGAAGCCACAGGACAGAATTGCTTGTTTTGGTTTTTTCCCCCTTCTCAGTGATGCCAGTCTTCTTTCGACCAGAGCTGTATGACAGTCATATGTCACAGTGTCTGGCCCCCTAGCCTTCTTTACAGGTTGGGAAGAAACATCCCAAAGCATGCTCTAAAGTAGGTTACATATATAATACTTTCCAGAAACTGCGCTTTCAAGGAAGGTTCCATCTGGTCGGGTATTCCTGAGACTGTGTGGAATTCTATAAATGTGCTGTATGGAGAAGAAGTGCATCAAAGTTCTTGTTATTTCTGAATTTCTCTAAACTATGGATAGGGCCTGTTGAGAAAAGCCATTGCTTTGCAGTTAAGACAGAGTCATCCTCAATCCCAATTTCTTTAATACAGTGGTAACGCTAACCAGGAATCTTCCAGCATTGGTCCCAGTTGGATGCCCCCTCCCCCTTCCCTAGTAAGTCTTCTCCTTGCTGCCCTGCCCTTGGCCTTCCAGGTCTTCTCCCTACAGAGCCTCCTACTCCTCATTCTGCTGTCTTGTATTCCCCCCATCCTGGAAGCCTAGCTACAGTTTCCACCTGCATCATGAAGGGGCTTCTCATCCTCTTAGTGCACAGTGATAGCATCCTCACAGTGGCCCACTGTCCCCACTATTCACTCTAGCGCTTTCCATCTGATACTTGCATTTTCCTGATATAACTTTCATGGATGCTAAAGCTTAATGACATTTCAAGCCTCTTCTTTACTTACTTTTTCTGTTCTTGTTGTTTCGTTCATTAGTTAAGTGATTCTTTGGAAGATCTTCTCTGAACCAGACTGTTTCTAACAATGATTTACAAAAAGAAGGAGGAGTCACTCATCAAAAGACACATTCCATAGCATTAGACAGCAGGCATCCAGCATCTCCAGCAGCCAGAATAACAGACTCCATAGAAATCACAGTGTGATGCATACCAGATGCCATGCTAGGAACACATGTGGTACCCTGGTAGCAGTACCAAGAACTACTATTGGGTGGCGTCATACAATGCATTTCCCAAGTCACACCTTTTATAGTTACGTCTTTCTGACTTAAGACTCTCCTGCCTCAGCAGTATTAAACTTTGTTGCATTCTCCCCTGAACCGCATACTTCTGGGACTACACATTCTCCATCCATCCCCGGAATGTTTCATTTATCCATCCATCCATCCATCCATCCATCCATCCATCCATCCATCCATCCATCCATCCATCCATCCATCGCTTCCTGTTTGCCTTTTGTCTCAGGCATGCATCTCTCTGTTTCTCTGTCAAGTATCTCTTCTCCCCCTCTACATGCCTTGTGAGTACTTCCCTGCATCTTTTCACTTAGCCTAACTTAGCACTGACACAGCTAAGTATTGACCTCTAACTTCTGCCTGTTTCCTTAGCACTGACTTCTAACTTCTGCCTGTTTCCTTTATTGCTGCTCCTGTGACACTTAGCGTGGTAACTAACTTGAACTCGATCATACTTATCCTTCTGAGGAAACTGATAGGTTGGACAGTGAGTCTTGAAAGACTAATGGGAGTTTTATGATTGAAAAGAAAATCAAAGAAGACATCACAGGTAAAGGAGAAACTCATGCAAAGTCTCAGAGGGGGGAAGAAAGCCCAGCCTGTTGAAGAACCTGCAAATGGGACAGCTTAGCACAAGAGGACAGCTGTATCCTGAACTACAGCAGAAAATCCAGTGAGGGGTCAGCTCAGGGAGGGATGTGGATGCTCTCCTAAAAATGCGTTTCTTATCTGGAGAGGGATGGGGAACCCTTCAGCGATTCTTTTCATTAGTTAGGAAACTATTTTGCACTAGTCAGAGCACTATAACCTTGGTTTTTTCTAATAGACAAAGAGGAAGAGAAATCTAATTGAAAGGGTCCACCAATGGTCTAGGTAAGAAACACAAAAGGTCCCAAATCACAACCCAGAGAGATAGTCTAAAGAGATTTAGGAGACTGGACTCAACTGACTTGATGAGTACTGCACAGCTGGTGAGGAAGGCGAGGCCTGCATTCTCTAACAAGAGAGAATGTCTGAGCTGCTGTGTCCTGGCAAAGATGGAGAAAGAGGAAGAACAGTAGGGGGCAGGAAAGAAAGAAGTTTAGTTTGAAACTTTCAATTTCATATTCCTGAGATTTTAAAAAAGACAAAGGGAGATTTGAATCTGCGGTTCAAAAGAGCAGTCACTACTGGAGTAAGCATGTGACCACAATCAGCATGGACTGCAAGTGATGCTGTCAGAAAGGAAAGTCAAGGCAGGTAATCTGAATCTTTGGCTTTTCAGGGAAGGAAGCTGAATGTTTACCTCTGTGAGTCATGCAGAGCAGGTACTCCTCTGTAGATGCTGGATGGGTGGATGAGGATGCAGTGCTCCATAGATGCTGCTGGATGGGTGGATGAGGGTGCAGTGCTCCATAGATGCTGCTGGATGGGT
>PVIU01007602.1:0-90547 GCA_004026605.1 Ondatra zibethicus | reverse complement strand
ATTTTTCGGGGGAGATACTTGATTTTACTTGAATTTGTGTTTTGAGTTTGTGAGGGATAGTTAGTATTTAAAAAAATCCAGATCTTGAACTATTTCAGTTGACCCTAAAAGGGATGGTACCCACAGCACATGTCTTCACAGTCAGTTTCCCCAGCTTCATTTAACCATAGTCAATACTGCCCAAAATGCTCAGTGGAAACTCATTAATTTCAAAGTGTACAGCACTCAGAGTAGTGAGTTATCTCTGGCCATCACCTTCCGTCCTACCTGTAATGTGAAGATACTCAGTTGTTTCCTCCATTCACACAGTAGTCACAGTGTAGCCGTGAATGCTCACATAATAACTACGGTGGTATCCCAGTGTTTGTGTTTAAGTAATCTATGTCTTATTAAAACTGATGCCTCAGCATGAAAGTAGTAATCCTGGCAACTGGTGTATGCCAAAGGGAAGACATAGGATGCTTCCGTTAGATGGGAAGAAGGAAGCTAATCATAGGTCTGTATGTGTAACACAGCACAAGGACGGGTTTCTATTACCCAGGATTTCAGGCACCCATGCGGAATCTTGGAATAATTAACCTGATGACTACTGTATTGCAGAAGATACAGATACACCAGTGGTTGACCTCCAGTGTATTACACTATTGTATAACTATGCACCTTGAAATAGACAGATAGATGATTGATAGATAGACAGACAGACAGACAGGTAGGTAGGTAGGTAGGTAGATAGATAGATAGATAGATAGATAGATAGATAGACAGACAGACAGATAGAGCCTAGGCCTTTTTTAAAGCCATAATGACAAGCAATATAAATTCTGTCTTTTTCTTTGTAGCTGTTTTTCAAGAAGCAATCCACAGTGACTCTCCAGTCTCAAGGAAACTAAATTCCACCAATGAGCATAGAGGCCCATCCTTCTTCAGCAGAATCTTCCAGTGAGAATCTAGCTGCTTGGGTACCATGATTCTTATCTTATCAAACCTAAGTAGAGGAGTCAGTGTAAAAGCACTCAGAGCTGTAACTGTGAGCTAGAAATTTTTTAAAAACACATTAGAGCAGAATTTGACAGAGAGGAAGCCGAGATCTACTGAGGGACAACAGCCATAAAGATGGTAGGGATACAGAGGGCAAGACAGGAGAGCAATTAGACAGCCTATCAGATGGTTCTGTGATCAGCAGCTCTATAACAGACCATATGCAAATCAATATCTGGCAAGATACTGTTTAACAGGTTGCTCAGTGTAGTCACACTGGAACAATCCACTCATGCGAACATTCGCATTTACAAGTGGCCATCCTTTAGTTGGATCCTTGGCATGTCTATTCCTGAGAAATGATGAAGCACTGGGCTTATGCTTCAAAATCACAGATTTCAAGAATGCACAGTCTGTATTCTAGAAAATAGTGAGAAACCTTCAGCCAATCCCTGGGACAAGGAAACAAATTCTCAGTCCCTATAGTGTCTTTTTTAAAAAAATCATTTTAAATTTGTAACGAACATCCCTAGAGAAGATATTTCATTCTAAATCGCTGCCTGCTGTTTTAGCTGTGGTCACAGCACTGTGACTCACACAGCCTAAAGGTGGGTGTGGTTACCTGAAGACAATTACAGCTTGGTTCTCCTTAGCAGAGTGCTTCTGATTGAAAATAGAACATGGTCCATTGTTTGTACATTACCAAAACCATGTCTATTCCAAAGATGTAACTATTAGAAGATAATTAGAAGAATTACTGCTTCTGAGGATGATTTAAGTAGTGTGTGTGAGAGAGATCGGGGGGCAGGTTTCTCCTTCCTCGGTTTCTAGAGTGCTGTTATTGCGGGCATCTACCTCCATGCCTGGGCATCCTGGGTTTTAAGTACAAAAGACAAGAGTTATTTATAAACAGCCCCATCATCTTTCACCACTTCTCCATAACAAAGCACTCTTGGTCATCCTCTGTCCATCACAAGAAACATTCTATTGACACTCCAGGTTGTACTACCCATGTTTGATAACATAATTTTACCCTCAATATTCCTATTTTGTTTTGAGATGAGTCTCACTAAGTTTCCCAGGCTTGTTTCAAATTCACAATCCTCCTGCCTCAGCCTCCTGGGTAACTAAGATTCCAGTCACAAGCCACCACCTGCGGCTTCAGTCTTGTTTTTTGAGATCCTTACATGTCACAGTTATATAGTTTCCCTTGCATTCCTGATTTCCATACATTGCCCAGTTGCCTAACAATACATATTCTGAAATAGTAATTTATTTCCTGTGTGTGTGTTGATGAGGTGAGAACCGACAGTCTCATGAGTGCTAGGCAAATGTTCTATTATTCAAACCTTCATTCTGTAGTTCACCAACAGAAGATGGAATTACACTGGGTATAAGCAGTTGGCCAGCTCCTCCTAGATGTACCAGGGCTAAGGGAATGAATATTTTGCATCCATGACATATAAGAAACACTATTTGTGTGTCTTGGGCATACTTGTTCCCCTTCCTCTAAGGATCTAGGAATAAAGTGGATGGGATGTGGTGCATATACCTGTTTAATAGTTCTTCCAATTAGTCTTCAGTTTATGCTCAGAGTTATCAATGGGTAAAAGGTACTATTTACCAATATGTGGTATTGACTGAAGTGGAAAATTTCAGTAGTAAAGAGAATTCTAAATAAAATTTGAATTTGTCTATTTTTCGGTTAGGGTCACCTATTTATTTCCCAGGGTACCACATGACTTGTCCACAAACCTGGTGTCTTCAAGCAGCAGACATTGGTCATCTAATTTTCTACAGCTCCTTGAAGAGGTTGAAGATTATCTATCTATACTGAATATAATCTCTATGTATCTAAAGAACCTGATTAGTCTAATCATAAATATAACAAACATAGATGACTACTGATCTATAATCTCAATACCTATCTAACTTAAAGACTAAGATAATAAACAACTGTGCAATAAATGAGGATGACGCCAGATGATGGCGAATTATCAAGTCGGCACAAATCAATAACCAAGCTAGCTCAATAGAAACAGGTATTTTTTAATGAAAGGAAAAAGGGGAGCTCACTCTACCAAAGTTGCGATCCAATCCCTCTGGCGGACACCTCATGGAGAGAGAGCTTACCGAGTTCTCTCGATTTTCTACCTGGGGTCCCAGTAGCCACACCCCAACTTGATGTGATTGGCTAGTGGCTCTTCCCCCATCACTAATTGATCTGGGGGTGGGGAGTTTCCCATTCAGGCACTGGGAGGCTGTTTCTTGGGCAGACCTCCTGGTAGTGGCCTTCCTCAGAGATTCTTGGTTAGTAGCTGCTGTGTTGTCACCTCTATGTCCCACCTCTTCAAACCTTCTTGCCACTGTTACGTTTCCTGGCCTGCACATAGATTTCCTATAGTGCCACCCGTGATTGGACTTAGCAGTCAACCTAATCCCTTAATGCCTCATCTTAATTAATCACATCTGCAGAAACTCTCCTTTCAAAGAACATCGCATCCCGGGGTTTTGATTGACCATGAATTTGAGGGGAACACAAATTCTTGAGGCAAGACATCTGTAACTTTTTCCTATTGTCTGTTCATATCTTTTGCCCATTTTTTGTTGTCATTGGCCTTAGTTGCCTAAATTTGGGGATTTAAGTGTTCATAAATGATATTATATTTTTATAATATTAGTTACCAATATTTTCCCAGTTTGCTATTTCTCTTTGATTTTTATGATGAACTTGGAGTTTAGTCAGACTCCCAGGGGCTAATATTTCACATTTATGTGTCTGACCTCTTTGGAATTCATGTTGGGTATGGTTTGAGGAGTACATCCAGTTTTCCATATATCTATATAGTTGTCTACTTCTTATTGGAAAATTCTCTTTTTTCTAGTGATCTGAGGTACCTTCTTTTTCGTATACCAATTTCCCATATTTGTGTGAGTCAAATGTTATTTTTCTAGAGTTTTTCATTCGTCTATTAATTCTCGTATCAATTGTTAGTTTTGCTTACTAAGTACTGACTAGTTGGTAAGTCTCCCAGCTATTGATTCCCACACTTTGACTTCTCCAAACTCTTTTGTCACTGACTATTGTTGCTCATCTAGTTTTCTATCTGAACTCTGAACTCACCTTGCCTAACTACAAAAAAAATATGGATTTTAAGGACTTTGAGTTTGCCTACATTTAAAAAGTTAGAGAAAACTGATATTTTGATGATTTTGAATCTTTCTGATAACATTTGTCTTCTCATTTCTTCTGATAATTTCTAGGGTTTGCAGTATTTCATAGTTTCTTTCTGTAGATTTTGCACATTCCCAGGTTTGTGCCTAAGTGTTTGATTTTACCTTTTTCTAGTGAAAACGCAATCTTCTTTTTCACTATTACCTACAAACTGGCAATTTGTATATATTTAGAGGCTGTTGGTTTTGTGCTCATGTGTTTTATGATATTTTACAAAGTATTTTATTGTTTGTAAGATAAATTTTTATTATGAGTCTCCTGTATATATAATAATTTCATTAGTAAACAAAAACTTAAGTCTTTCCTTTTGTTTAAGGCTCATATTTCTCTCTAATTACATTGGCTCATCATCAATGCATTAACACATAAGACAAAAATGGGCATTCTTGGACTACTCTTTATTGTCATGGAAGCGTCCCCACATTTCTATTAGGCAAGTTGCTGACTTTGGAGATGGTAGATAGAGCTTCATAAATCTAGGAAAAGAGTTGCTGATTTTGAGATTTATGTTATGTGAATTGCCTTTCTGTCATATATGGACTCACATATATGATTTTTATTACTGTGATAACCCTTATTCATGGATTTTCTAATGTTAAAATACCCACTTGCAGTATTGGGTTATTGCTGATAGTTTTTTCTTGCTAGTTATTTTAATTAAGCATCTTCATCTTTATTTAGCAAAGCACTTTTTTACAGCAGTGTGCAAGTGGTTTTTATGTAACTATTAACTCAATTCATGAAAAGACTAGAAATGCTAGTGAGCAAAACCCCACATGTAAGCAGCAGTAAAGCCATTTAGCTTTTGAGATTGTCGACACCCACATTCGCACTGTTTTAGTCTGGAAATTTATGGGGAGAAGAGAGAGGCTCTTTGACAACTCAGTATATTTCTTCCACGAAAACTTGTTTAAACTAGTGTTTTCCTTGTCTTTGGTGTTCTGTGTCTTCACTTTCATGGTTTAGGAATGCACTCAGTTTGTCTTTATTTTTTAAACTTTCTTTTTTTTGTTTTTAGTGTGTAGTGTATTTGTGTGTGTACATGGAGGGCAGAGGTTGATGCTGGGTGTCTTCCTCAATTGCTTACACCTTGTTTTTCTGGGACAGGGTCTGGTCTCTTCTCTCAATCTGGAGCTCACTGATTTGTCTCCACTAGCTGGCAATGAGCTCCAGCTACCCATGTGTCTACATTATCCTCCTAGCATGAGGGTTACAGATGCACCTGACTTTTTTATGGGTGCTGGGATCTGAATTCAGTTCCTCAGATATATGTAGCAGACCCTTTACAAACAAAACCACCTCCCCGGCCTGCCTGCTTCTCTCCCTCTTTTCCTCTCTCCCTTCCTTCCTCTATGTAGCTCAGTCTGACCTTCAACTTGCAATCCTCCTGTTTCAGCCTCCTGAGTGTCGTGATAACAGGCTTGTACCATGACACTGAGCCAAATTTGCTTTGAGGTTTTGAAGCTTATACTTGTGTGTGTGTGTGTGTGTGTGTGTGTGTGTTAACTTGTGTACTCACATTTCTTCAATAATTCTGAGTCTTCTGTTCTGCTGTTGTCATGAGGTTGTTTCCATCTAGCACCAGATAAATTTAATACTCAGTGTAGATTTTCCATAAACGCATGGCTAACTGAAATTCGAATCCTAGACTTTTGTGACAATACTTTAGTGGTTCTTCAATACTCAGGGGAGAATATTATAACTGTTGCTTTTCCCCTTTCTCTTTGAATCTAGAATTCCAAAGACAAGATGATTTCCTTTTATTTCATGGCCATAAGGAACAGAGAAGTTTTTCTCAGTTGGCCTGTTTCAGGGCAGGCCCTAGTTATTATTTACTGTCCCACATGTGCGACCCCAGAGTCCTGATGACCTAAGTCCCCGCTATTGAAAGTTATTTCGTTTTCCACCTCACGAACCCCTCATTCCAGCTCGTGATTCACTTGTTTGTTTGATTGGCTTGTTAGGTTTTGCTTGATCGCGGGTGAATGTTTTTCTTTATCTATCTTGTGATTCAGGAAATCATTTTTGTCACTATTTACACATGTCCCTTTGTTTTAAAGTTAGAAAATATCACAGAACACAGTCATATTGTTGTTGTGGTAATACCAATTTGTTTGATTTTGTGCATGTGTATTAATGTGGGCACACATGTGCCATGGCTTATGGAGATCAGAGGATAATCTTGGTATTTGACTGTATTAGTTTCTCTTCTGCTGTTGGGATAAAACACCATGACCAAGGCAACTTATAAAATGAAGGACTGACGGTTCCAGAGGATAAGAACCCATTACGATCATGATGGAGAGTATGGTGGCTGCCAGGCAGACAGACAGGCATGGTTCTGAAGCAGAAGCTGAGAGCTCAAATCTCAATCTACAAGCAGGAAGCAAAGAGAGCTAACTCAAAAGAAAATGTGTCTTTGGAAATCTCAAAGCCTGCCCCCAGTGGTGTGCTTCCTCTAGCCAAGCCATATCTCCTAACTCTCCCCAACTAGGGGCCACTAAATCATTGAATGACTAAATCACTAACTTTTCACCTCATTAGAGACAGGGCCTCCTGTCTATTGCTGCAATGAATAGTCTAAACCATTTATTAGAAAACAAGTTAGCATACTTTATTATAACTTTAGTAAAGACGCAACAACCTTCCTTTCTTACATTCACAACAGTCCAGTCTCTATATACTGAAAATGAGACAACAATTTTTACTAAAAAAAAAACCCAAAAACTTGTTCTGTCTTGAATTTTAATTTTGACATATATACTGTAGACCTGCTCCTATCATTACAACTAAATACAGCCTTGACAGGATCTCCTGAGTAAATTGGGACGTGGGGATCATGGGAGAGGGTCGAAGGGGAGGGGGAGAGAGGGGAGCAGAGAAAAATATATAGCTCAATAGAAACAATAATAAAAATAAATATAGTCTTAAAAGATAATCAAACTGTGATGTGCATAAGGATATTTTTGGTTGGGCTGGCAAAATGGCTCAAGGGATGAAGTCACTTGTCACCAAGCCTACTGACCTTACTTTGATCCTTAGGTCCCACACAGTGAGAAGAGAGAACCAAATCCTACAAGTTGTCCTCTGACCTCCACATGTATGCCTATGAGCACACACCTGTGCCTGTGAGCATATGCATGTGCTTGTACACACATGTGCCTATGAGCACACACATGTGCGTGCACATACATGTGCCTATGAGCACACACATGTGCCATTAAGCATACAGATGTGTGTGTGCACACATGCACACAAGTAAATGTAATAAATTTTCAAAGAATAATTTTGGTTGCGAGAAATCGCTTAATCTTCAACTCCTTCAAGGTGGATTTGGCCACAATATTTCTATATTTAGTTGACACCATGGGTGAATCTGATATACAGAAATTGGGGACCATAATCTCAGAAAACTCATAGTATACTGATCCAACAATTCTTATAGTCAAAGTTCCATTTTGTTTCTCTTTTATGTGTGTCTGTCTCAATGCTTATGGCTCTAAGAGATGTCGAAAGGCAGGTAACACATTGAGCTCATTGACCTGCATTGTAATTATTGATTACTTCCAGGCCTAGATGATTCTGTTTCATGGCCTGGCTCTTTAGGATTTTTCTGACCTGTACATTTTTGTTTTATTATTTTCTTAATATTAAAGTTATAAATTATGGTTTTGACATTCGATAGCCTCCTTACAGACACAGAGGTGTCTCCTTTGCTGATACAATCCTGCATTTTATTTTCCAATTCATGGTTAGGACATTTATCTTTCTCCTTTGGCAATCATACTGCCAAGGTTACAGGCATCTGGTGTTTCCTTTGCCATCCCTCCTAGCCATGCTACTTGGATATATTTTATTTTGATCTTCTTGAGTTATCTGATGATTCTGTGTACTTTCTTCCCACAGTACCCAGTTCATAATGGCATTATTTCTAGCACTGTCCAAATTTATCATAGAATACAATTGGGTATAATTAACAAGATTCCATAGTATATTTGTTTTTGTAATCCAATTTGTTGTTTGCTTAACCCAATTTTACTTTGTTTGCTGTCATTTGAAGTCATTTTTGTTTGCTGTCTTGAACTCACATCCATAGTTTAACCTCTAACATCAAGCAGAAAGAATCATAATTTGATTTCCAGATATTTTTTAATATATATAATTTATTGTAAGAACATTGTAGGAGGATATACATTGAGTAAACACTTGAGATGAGTCACTTCTACCTGACCACAGTCAGATCAATAATATTCTGTTGTTCAGTGTGGGTGGAGAGGGGTCAGTCTCTTCAATGGAGATTAGATTGATAGCAGATGGGAGTCATTCACATCTCAGGCTTTTATTGTTCAAAATTAAGTGCAGGGTGATGATTTGTTAGAAAAGTTCAGCAGAGCCTGAGAAAATTAGAGTAGCCTGAAATATTAAATCTACTGACTTAAGATGTCATCCTGCTGTTGAGAGATGAGACACACACACACAAAGCTAAACATGGGCAATATGAAGCAGTGACCACTTTCTTTGTTAAAGACTGCTAGCAAATTTACCTCATAGTGATCAGAAGAAAGGCGGCTACCCAGGGGCTTTCTGGGGGCCGCCTTCTACTCTGCAGTGGCTCAGCTAGGTACCCTGGAGACCGGCTGTAGGGCTCAGGCATTTGGGGTAAGATCTTTCCCCCTTGGAAACAGGATGCTGTGTGTAGGCAACCATAGGGGATGGAAGGCAAGCAACTAGGGAGTCCCGTAGCATGGCAGTAGCCAGGCTTGCTCAGGAAGAGGTGATGCCTGTGGTCTTTTAACTTTGTTTCGTTTTAGTCTTGTTTTCATACCACTGTATTCAATCAACTACAATGATGCCTGTTGGTAGGCTATTGCATCAGAGTGCATTATTCTTACAGTGTATGTGAATTTTTCTTAAATTCATAGAGAACTATTTTTTTTTTCATTTGGGTCTAAAAAGTTGAATAAGGATAGGCTCTAATTGAATTACTTAAAACGTATACATGTGTTCAAGCATCCCTACATGTTCTAGGATCGCCAGCTGTTGTGGTATCCAGTTCATTATTCTCTCATGAGGAGTAACATTAATAAGTAATTACAATAGTGGTAACTGTGCCCTTGAAGTCTGTTGCAGTAAAACCTGAACTACCATGACTTCAGGATTTCTCTACTGTTCTACTTTTATTTGCTCAGCAAAATTCATGTTTTCCATTTCTGCCATGTCTTACTGAAGAGAATTTGTCAATAAATATGTGTGGTTATTGCAAAATTAGCATGCCTCAACCTAAAAAAGAAGAGAAAGAAGCATGTGACCTTCATACTGAGAATGAAAATTTAAAAGTATTTGTTCAAGTTGGAGAGTTTGCTCTTGTTCAGTATGTTTAATGCATTAAAGAAGAACATTAGCTTATTTATGTTTCAAGTCCTATTTTGATATTTAAATTTTTCATTCTGAGGAAAAACAATTCCACGACAGCATGTGTATCTATGCAACGCTTTTTAGCAGGAACAGCGGTGGCAGAGGAATGCACACTTTAGATTCGTCTAAAATATCGGAATGCTTACAAATAAAATAAAACTCTAGAATTAAAGTGTCAGGGACCTTCACTGCCTAAGTCTTGGGTCCTAAGTCTTGCTAGTTGGCTCTGCCTATCATATTTAGTGTCTGAAATGCTCCTTACTCGTCTTCTCCTGCTAAAGTTTCTGTGGTAAGCAGAGGTGAGGGAATGAATGGGTTATAACTTGGAGTTTGCCTTCAAAGAAGTTCTTTTCTCATTTTCTTCATGGCCACACTGAAGAAAATTAGACAACACACCAAATGCTACCAATATCTCGAATTCCAACTTAGAATGAGGTCTGAACATAATTTGTTGTTACATTCATTTTCCAGTGCCTTGGAAGTAATAACAATATATTAGCAATAACTTACAATTTTGTATGCACCTGTATTTTCATAGTCATTCCCACAAAACCCCAATAACTTTGGTACTACACCTACTCACATTTAAGGAATGTATAAGCATAAAACTTAACTGCATTTTACTATTAAACTTTCTTATTAAAATCATAATCTTCGCTAAGTTTTGTATATTGAGTCCCAGTATAAATGATTATTCAATATAATTAAGTTTTAGGGTTATCATGATAAGAAGTACAATTCTGATTTTTTTTAATTCTACAAAATTTTGCCTCATTCCTAGGCAAAAGTGGTTAACAAAATGAGTGTAAAACATAATCTTTTTAAAATGGTTTTTTGAGACAGGGTTTCTCTGTAGTTTTGGGACCTGTCCTGGAACTAGCTCTTGTAGACCAGGCTGGCTTCGAACTCACACAGATCTGCCTGCCTCTGCCTCCTGACTGCTGGGATTAAAGGTGTGCGCCACCACTGCCCGGCTAACATAATAGATTTTTAAAAAGTAAATAGATTAATATTTGCCATGGATTTCACAGGGTTAAGTAAGTTTGGGCTCAGATTCTTAAGTGTGTCTCTGTCTGTATGTCTGTGCTTATGCACACATAGGAGACATGCCTGAGTTAAGGGACAGGTGTCCTGAACCTAGCCAGCCTCACAAATGAATAGAAAGAAGGAAGTAGGCTACTCTACCTCACAGGTGCTTTGGGAGTTACGGTTGATAATGCAAGTAGAAAATGACCCCCATATGCCTTGACCTGATGCATTTCTTTTCCATTTTCTTCTTTTGTTTCCTCATGGAAAAGTAGTTATCCATCCATGCTCTATGGATTTTTATCTCTTAAAATGTCAGACTACCTCCAAATGACAATTTTTGGTGTAATTTGCTCACTACTGAGAGACACTTTCATAATACAAACTATGGGTTAAGACAAATATTTCCAAATACTAAAATGAATGGTATAGAACAACTTGGCAGTGAGGTGACATTACTGTAAATTGTATTGTGATACTAAAGAACTAAATTATATATGGGCCAAAAAAGGACATGATAGTTTACAAGGTGCTAGTGTGTGTGTCTGTATGTAGGTACACACATGTCACAGTGCCTCTGGAAGTCAAAGGACCCTTGCAACAGTTGATTTTCTCCTACCATGTTCATTTCAGGGATCAAACATATGTCATTGGCCTTTGAGACAAGTGCCTTTACTTGCTGAGCCATCTTGCTAGCCCTGAGACATTAATTCTTTAAAAAAGTAAAAAGAGTTTTGAGGAAGACATCTAAGATCCTGCATATAATCTAGTCAAACCAATTGAAAATCTGAGAAAGCAGACTCGTTTGAAAGCAGGCTCACTCTTAGCGGCACTAGAGATTCCTTTTATTCCACAGTCAAAAGCATCCAAAGCAGGCTCATCCATCATTTGGGGTGATGACTGTTCCTAAATGCAGAACTAAACATCCTGGGCCTACCGTATGACCACGGCAGATTAGCTGGTAGTCATATAGACATAGGTGCTTATGTTCACATATCTCACTGATGATGGCTGCTGACTGGCATGTTAGTAGTCTGAATTCAGGGACCAGTGCATAGCTCAGTAATCCAGCCCTTGTCTAATGTGTGAGCATGCACGCACGTACACACACACACACACACACACACACACACACACACACACACACAGAGAGAGAGAGAGAGAGAGAGAGAGAGAGAGAGAGAGAGAGAGAAGAGCTCTGAACCAAAGTCAAGCACATGTCAGCCTACACATTAGAGAAGTCCACAGAGACAGTCTTCTCTGGATGCTGCCATCTGCCAGATGTTTCTTCGGATGTCAAAGCAGGAGCCTTATTCAAGGATTCTGACTGAGTCCAGACACCAGAGTTCCTTAGCCTTGTTGTGCGAAACACCACCCTTCTACAGCTTGCTCATAGGTTAATGTTTGTGTGAGGGTGGTCTTGGTGGTACAAATTTTAGACTCTTAAATAAAAAACAATTAGTATCCTTACACTGTGGACTATGCTGTGACTCTTAGAATGGTTTGCAGTGATGGGATATTCCCCAGAAACAGTTCATTGCGGGCTCTGGTAACAATTTGAAAGAGCAACGTATATGCCCAGCCTAGGAGCATCTACAATAAATCATCATGGCCTGGTCCCGCTTATGGTGAGATGTTATCCTTGACATCTATGGGTTGTGAGTCAGTTCTTCTCCTTTGACACCCCTAATGCAAACCCTTGTCTTATAGCTGAAATTAGACCTGACTTGTCACAGGAACCAACTGGAGCCAGATGAAGTATTCTTTAATCAAAGGATGCCACCCACAAACTTGGAGGAAAAAAATACCCTCTGGAAGTTCTCGAACACTGTGTCCAAAACAAATTAGGTACCACATGCTCTAGCTTCAGCCTTTAGTTCTTAACCTGAGCTTAGTGCAAACTCAAAGCAGCTGATAACGATTACACACTCATTCTGCAGTATTTGTTTACTGTTAGCTCCAGTCATCATGCCCCACTTGTCTCGTTTCTAAAATGATAAATCGTTGTAGTTCCTTTTAAACTATTACTGTGAAATAAATACATGTTTTAGCTTTGCTAAATAATCCCGCCTCCATCTGCTTGGTGGTATAAACTCTGTCAGGAATGTAATTACTCAGAGATTGCTCACAAACTCCAAGGAACCTTTTATTTTTGGGGTGGGGGAAAATTTGCATAGCCCTGCAATAATTCTCTGATGGCTAATTTTACATGTTAATTTGACTGGGCTTAGGGATGCCCACATAGTTGGCAAAATACCATTTTTTCATGCATTTGAGCTTGTCAGTAGACTGTAAGAAGTTCTCCGCCACCAAGATGGTGTTGTCTAATCAACTGCAGATGAAATGGATTGCGCTCTCTCTCTCTCTCTCTCTCTCTCTCTCTCTCTCTCTCTCTCTCTCCTTTAAAGCCAGAGAATCTGGCTCCTTTCAGGGTTCAAGTCTGACTCTTGGGTCTTTGGAGATTAGAACACATGTAGACAAGACTGTCAGTCCTTAGGCTGGAAAGAGATCCAACTGGGAAAGAAGAGACCTCCATGGGATCTGCCTCTGGCTGGTGTAAAGTGCAGATGAATCTCTAAATGATTCCAGGCCTCAGGCTTGTTTTTTTTTCTTATTAACTTGTAGAAAAATAAGGAGGGCCAGCTAGAATCTAAGGTATTTTGAGTTCTAATATCTTATATATATGTGGCTACAATTTTCTACTTTTTTCATGATAAAGTTGTCAAAAGAGAAGAACTTGCTCATCAAAATCAAATTCAGAATATCAAATTATATTTAACAAAAATCAAAGTTTTAATCAAATTAACCAATATACAAGCAAAATAAAAATGGTTTTGATTTTACTAGAATGAAAATGCTAGTATACTTTTGAATAGCGAAACTTTTTAATAATTACTGTATCTGTTTTCTTTCCTGGGAGGTGACTTCCAGCTTTCTGAGGTCAGTTTGCTTATAGATTTCCAAGCCAGCACTTATTACTCCCTAGCACTTTTATTCTCACCTTAGTACTCTTCGAAGTGTTTCAGACTTTGTTCATGTTTAGTTAATAGATATATTTTTCATGTAAATAAAAAATTATTTTAGTAGTGTACCTAATAGTAGGCTTTGGTATGGTATTTTTATATAGTCTCTCTAGGTTAATTTAGAGAGCTGCTGACAGAAAATATATTCTTAAGTGTTCATTTTAAAGTGGCTCAAAGATGCTCAAGAAATTGTATACTCATTAATTATTTTTGACACTGTGTTAAAAATTCAAATAATACAAAAGCTGGGACTAGTAGTGCATACCTCGCCTTTAATCCCAACATGGGAGGCAAAGGCAGGTGGCTATCTGTGAGTTCAAGGCCAGCTTGGTCTACCCGGGAGTTCCAGGTCAACAAGAACTAAGCAGCAAGACCCTGTCTTGGAAAAAAAAGATAAAAAATTTAGATAATATAAAACACAAATAATACAGATTGTATCCCACCATGCCCATGAGACTATGGGTTGTGGGGAGAGAAACTCGGAGGAGCCCAACTGAATGAATAATGCTCCTTAGCTAAGGAAAAGGTGATTGGCGCGGAGATCCGAAGCATCAGAATGACTAACTGCCTGCAACCCGAGCAAGAGCTGCTGAAACCCTCTTCCCGGGTGATTAATTTGTGCTAGTCATTGTAATGAAAGGAGAAGGCTTGGGAGTATCTGGATGGTCTTTTTAAATGACTGGGAAAAATCATTTATTTAAGACAACATGTGTACATGGATCATTGTAGGACAGGGAACACGGGAGAAGACAGTACAGAGGGACACGAAGATGGGATGGGTTTCTACTACCAATATTTTGACTACCCTTTGCCCTCCTACTAACTTTGGAAATTGCTCCATAGTATTGAGAATTTAGGCAGGAAATGGAGGAGGCACTGAGAGCCCACAGCGCCCATGCCTGTTACCCATATTCCTGTTTAGTCTGGATCATTCTCTTGTTAGTTTTGACTTTCTAGCTTACCAACAAGGAAATGGAGACTCAGTGAGGTGAGTTAATTTCCCCCCAAGTACCAGAACTAGTAGGTGGCAGAGTTGGCATCCAATTCCAGTGACTTCAAAGGTCTAAGGGCTCAGTGTTTCACACTTGAGCACACTGGCTCCCAAAGGGGCGGGCATGGTGGTGGTGGGAAAAGCTCCCCTCTCTCTTGGCTCTCAGGCCACCCAACTTTCTAACTCTCCCTTCAAAAGGTTATCCCCCCAGGGCACTCTGTGTGTGAGGGGGTGGGAATTTACCTCACTTGGGAACTGTGCCTTTCCTTATCAACAATGGCCTCAAGGGGCCTGTGTGCTTTTCAACCCCCTCCAGCAGGTCCGCCCAGAAGCTCATAGGCCGCAAGGACAAACTTAATTAAATTCAAGTGAGTGTTGTTACCAAGACCTGACAGGCACAGTTGTGTGCAGCTGAATAATTAAGTTGTGCACAGTTTTTTTTCCCTCCCCTCTTTGCCTTCTTGGTGGCAGGCTTTTGGGGGGTTTTGTTTTGTTTTCTTTGGGTTTCTAAAGATGACCCTGACGCTTTTCATAAAGCTGTTCTCTAGTAGGAACGCCCTCCATCAAAGAGATGCGGTTTGGTTGCCAGGCTACCGTGAGAAAAGGGAACTCCAAAGTGACAATGTGGATCTTTTCTTGGGATATCCGAGGTCTATCCTTGCTCAGTACAAAAGTACCTCCCAGGGACCTCACAGCTAGAACTCCAGTGTCACTACCTGGAGCCCAGACCAGTACGCAAGGAGATGCAGCCAAGCCTTATTCAAGCCCACGGAGATGATTGGGAAAATAAACCATATCAAATAGTTAGAGAGGAGAAGAAAAGGCCATTTGGAACAACTTGAAAAACTCACTTATGATAAGTACAGATGAAACCAATTAACGTTTGCTGTTCTGATGGGGTCCTCCTCACAGTGAAATAATGGCACTGTTTTGGTAGAAGAAAAGAAGACAGCTTTTGTAGCCTGTTTCCATTGTAGAGTAGGGTAGATCGCTTGGCCTATACAGCTGGATTATCTGAGCCTTCATTCCCTTAGTTTTTTCCTTTCGGGATTTTTTTGTGGGGTTTGTTGTTGCTTTTTGTTTGTTTTATATTAGATGGCCTTTCTCATCTGTTGTTTGCCTATCATGCAGCTTGCCTCAGGACCCTGGGGTTTCTCAGTTGCTGGTTCCCCAAGTATGATCAATAGTCATTGGGCATTTATATTGCTCTACTAACTGAGCTAGCCAGGCAGCCGGAAACCAACAAGCAGCCCTCCTCCAATACCACTTCTCAACATTAATTCCCACTATTAAATCTACAAAACATACAAATGACAGTATGAACATTTGAAACCCCTTTCTTCCTCCACTGAGAAGGATGTGGACTGGTCAGGGGTTTTCGGAAGAGTATTTGGTTTGACCATGTTTAGGTCATGCCCTGACCCACAGTCATGGAAGCTTTTATACTGGGTGTGCTCCACTCCACTTGTGGCCTTTCTTTCTTTTGTAAACATTTCAGTCTTACAGTTACTTCCTAACTGATAGCATGATATCTTTCATATAGGTTATTTTGATAGTATTTTAGCTTCTTTAATCCCTGTGGTTATAGATTGTAGCTAGGAACTGCTAGCCACAGTTTCCATATGAAGAAATGGAGATTAAGTGGGTGTCCATAGTTGTGTATGATCTCTGCTCAGAGTAACCTTTTCTTGCCTCTGTGGTGCTAGTGGGAATGTTTTGAGCCCTCCACCGCTCAGTTTTACACCTTCCTTTCTCTCTGTTTTCAGAAGTGGTTTCCTTCATCACACTTCTGGCCATCTCTTGGAGCGCTAGATGACTCTAAAATAACATATGCTATTGACTTTCTATAAAATTTTACATAAAATAAACTCTTAATCAAATACTGTGCATAGCAGTAAGAGGCTTGGAGGCCAACGTCCTTTGAAAATGATAGATGTAAGAACTAAAGCATCCGATAGTGTTAACTAATCCACTAACTAAAGGTGAAGAACGTGCGGGACAGACACTGCTCTTGAAGCTGGAATGAAAGCAGAAAATGCAGTGCCTGCCCTCGTAGCTCCAAGCAGATGAAGAATCCAGAATGAGACCCGCGTCTCACAACTTGTGCTTCAGATATGATGTGGGGCCATCACCTGAAGTCAGGAAACTTTGTTTTCTTTAGAATGGTTTATAATATTTTGAGCCATTAAAAGACAAAAAAACAAACAAAAAACCCTTTCCTTTGCAGCTATCACCTGCAAAGACAGCGTTTTGTGAAGTTCATTGACTCTAATAACGTTTGGATACAAACCCCAGCAGGTGTCTTTCTGGGAAAATTTTAACTGAGGAGATGCTTTGTGGGGAGGTGACAATATTTGCAAGAGGGAACTTAATCCGTGGATTTACACAGTGTGAGGGAGATAAGAACCACAGAGGTCAGGAGGCAGGGGTTAGCAACGCTGTGGTGAGAACTGGCTGTGGGGGGCAGAACATGGTTCAGGAGCCAGAGCCACAGGGCAAAAGCAGGAACCTCAGTGGGTCAGTCTACTGAAACTAGAGATTTGGGCAGAGGTGCTGAAGGGCAAGAAAGAAAAGGGCAATGTAATCTTCCCTGTTCTCCCGGTCTCCAATTTCCTGCGAGTGCTTCCCAAGCTAAAGGAACCTGTTGATATGGAGTCTGAGAGAAAGGCTGTGGGAATCTGACCTCTTAGAACATAGAGGAGGCTTGCAACCTTCCTAATGCTGTGACCCTTTAAGACAGCTTCTCATGTTGTGCTGACCTCTAACCATAAATTATTTTGTTGCTACTTCATGACTGTAATTTTGCTACTGATAGGAATCATAATGTAAACATCTGTGTTTTCTGATGGTCTTAGGCAACCCCTGTGAAAGGGTTGTTTGACACCCCCCCAAGAGGTCATGACCCTTAGGTTGAGAACCACTGATGTAGAGGCAGGAAGAGAGTTGATTTTGATAGCCACAGACAAAGAACTTTGGGAATTTTTTTTTTATTCAGTATTGGCTCTGGAACCAAAGTGCTTGAGCTGAAATTATAGCTTTGCTACTTATTCTGTGGATAATAATAACAAAATCTTGTCTTGTCTGCTTTATCTATGAAACGAGGACTATGTGGGGAAAACATACATCGTGTAAGATTGGGGAAGACTGGGTGAGGTCATGCTTGTACAACTCTGTTGTTTTTATGTATAAGAAATTAAGTTTGGTGCAGCGTGAGGAATGTGATTCAGCCATCTCCTTTCTCAAAGTTGTGTCTAATTTGCTCATAGGTGGAAACACTGAAGAATGAATGAAGGAATATGCTATGCAGAGTCAGGAATAGCTCCAGAGTGCTACCTAAACATGGACTCAAGATATTCAGCTTTGTAAACACGTGGTTACTTCAAAGCTCCAGTAGCAGGGTTAGTGTTTAGATGTCCTGTGTAGATTTGCAGGGGAGCAATTTGTTTATAAATTCTTTTCTAATTATGAGAATAGTAATCATTATAGAGACTAAACCACAGAAAATTAGAAAGAAAAAACAATTATTGGTAGTTGTACCACTCAAAAGTAGTAATATACATACATGCATGCATTTACTTGTAAAATTTAAAAATGTATAATTATATACCTACATTTAATTGTAATGATATGTAAGTTAGGAAATTTTGTTATATATTGAAATATTTCTAAATGTTATAAAAGTAATGTATAGAACCAGTTTATTGTTGTGTGGAATTGTGTATCAGGGTTTTAATTTTTTTCTTATTTAAGCTGTGAGAACGTTCAGTATTTCAAAATTAGATACAGTGGCAAGGTGTGTAATTCTCAGTTAGAGAGCTCAAGCTGATGTGGTCAAAGGTGAAGGGAAGTTCCCAGAAGGCAGCTCGCTGGAGCAGCGAAACCCTGTGATAAATACTGGGGACTGTGTGAACCACTTGAAAACACTCAGAGCAGTAATAATAATAATTTGAGTTGCCATCTTGAGATTTCTTGACTTTTATTTTTCAAAAGAACAAAAATGTAGAGAAGCCCTGCAGACATGTCTGTGGCCTACATCTTCCTACACAGCAATGGTTCCACTCTACATGGAACATCCTGAGCTGCAGGTTGGCCCCGCGATTTATGGCTCCCGGGTCTGTGCCATTTTTCCAATGTGCTAGGCTCCTTAGAGCCAAGCCTGGGTCCGAAGGACGAAATGTGGTTTGCACCTGATTTCAGAAGCACATGACACACAGGGAGGAGAAGCAGCAGCATGGAGCCGAGACACCCTGGCTGCTCAGAAGCCTAGAGAGTGCAAGCGAAGGGCTTGTTTTCATACAGCACTGGAGGGATAGCGGCTTTTACTACGCAGAAAGCAAAAACAGTGTACATTTTTATTCCCGCTAAAAATGTGTGCACTAAAAATTTTTCACTGCCATGTAGATTCATTACTTCCCTTTTGGGGTTTGTTTGCTTATTAATCTTTCTATTTCTTCTTTGACTATTTACTTCAGCAATTTTCTGCTTTATGTGCATTTGCTAATCGCCTTAGATAGTAAAGATACAAAACTCGATTCATTCCTTCAACAAACCTACTATGCATTAGACGCTGCTCTCTGAATCCTCCCTGGCACTTTCTCACAGCTGCTGTTTGCCTTTTCTCCTGCCCCTCCCTTTATTGGGGGATTTTCTGTGTAACAGCTCCTGGCTGTCCTGGAATTTGCTAACTTGCTTTTTGGGTCAGGCTGGCCTTGAACTCACAGAGATGTGTTTGCCTCTGCCTCCTGAGTGCTGGGATTAGAAGCATGTGCCACCACCTCCTAGCTTTCTCCTGCCCTTCTTTAAACTTCCAGGTGTCCAAGTCTGTCCCCCCTCTGTTTTCTCTTTTGTTTTATTTGTTTTTAGAATTTTGTATTTTTGAGACAGGGTCTCATTACAGACTGGCTTGGAACTCATTGCAATCCAGGCTGGGCCTCAAACTTCTGAGTTTTCCCTTGGCTTCTGGAGTTCCCCTTTTTTAAATTTTTTAAAATTTTAATTGAAGTTATTTTGATAACATTCCCCCCCCTCAAATCTTCCCATATTCTCCTTATCTCACTCCCTGCTGAACTTTGTTCTCTCTTTCTCTTGCTCAAAAAAAAACCAAAAACCAAAAAAGTAATAAACACAAAACTAAAACTGAAAATCAAAACAAACAGGCAAAGAGCCAAGAACACACACACACACACACACACACACACACAATGCCAAATGAAACAAAAGGCCCCCCAACAAACAAACAAACAAAAACCATGGCATTCAGGAGTCCGTTTTATATTGGCCAACTACTCCTACACCAGTGTCTCTCCATTGGTGAAAACTGCTCTTCCCTCCCAGCAGATATCAGTTGCAGATAGCTTCTTCATTAGGGGTGAGACCCATGTCCACTGCCCCCTCCCAGTGCTGGGATTCCGTAAGGCTTCGACCTGTGGAGTCTCCCGCACACTGCCCCAGATTCAGATTCCGATGTCATATGTACATCAGTCCTGTTATATCTGGAAAACTGTTTCCTGGGAGGCATCAATCACCCAGGTGTGGACACTCTTTCTCTCTTCTCTTCTGTGTAGATTTCTGCACCTTCAGTTCATGTCTAGAGCATAGAGATAATGTGTTTCCATCTCATTCCGTCATGTGCAGGTCTGCTCTTGTAACATTCTCCTTTTATTAACTTCTCAAAACTTTACCTAGTTTCTTCATCTCACTTCCCCTAGGCTTTGTCCATCTTTGTCACTCCTTTTCTCCTGCAAAATTTATCTCCTTTACTCTGTAAACGATCATTATGAAATCAAAATTATTTAAAACACTTTACTACAAGTTACAAGTTTCTACATGCTAGCTCTAACTATTGAAATTAAGTATTACCTTTTAGTTTACTAAAACACCATATTGCTATTTTCACTTGTGGCATATGGTTAATTTTAGGACTCAATATTAAATACAAATTTTATTTAGTTTAATAAATATGAATCTTTTGTTTACTCAATAGATCATGAAGATCTTATTTGGGCATTGTAATGAAAATATGAAGATTGTAGGATTAATTACAGGGATCATACAACATAAAATATTGGGGTTGCTATGGGAGAGAGAGCAACAACATAGATGAGAGATTTAATCATGTACAAAATCAAGCCCGATGTAGGACATGAAACACTTTCACTAGGGGAGAACATTTGAGGGCAGTTGGAAGGGCTGCTGCTTTGCTAGTTCCAAGTGCCTTAGTTTTGTCTAGTCAGAGCTATTTCCTTGTCTCCAGGTAAAATTGCTTTGAGTTTCCTCTAGGGGTAACCTCTCCCTCCTTCATGCTGAGTGCTTTGAATGGGCTTGACCCAACCCTGGTTCCAGCCTTTGCACGAAGCCCAAGTCTAGTCACTCTGGCAGCAGCTGTTACCTTGAACACATGACTGATGCAGTGGAAAAGAACCCTCCTCTTCTCTGGGCTGCTGAACTGCAAATTATGGAAGTTTAGTACATGGAAAGATCTTAAAGTTGAGTATAATCCAGCACAGAGGAAAGTAGAGGTGAGCAGCAAAAGGAGTGGTGATGGCAGCAGGTAGCTCAGGGGGGTTTGGAGGAGAGGAAGATAGGAAAAGGAAATCAAAGTAAGGATAAGGCCACACTTGATGACATCACTTCAACTCCTAGTTGGTGTTCAAGCTCTCCACTGGACCTTTCCATCTGTCTAAACTAGTAGAGGTCTTCTTGCTGAAGCTTTCCCAAATTAGGTTTAGCTAAGTGAGAAGTTGAAGAAACCTGATAGACACGTGAGAATGAGTGAGAGAACTATCAGGAGTGAGGCGTGTGAGCAGCGTGACAATGGTCAGCAAGAGCAATCGTACAGATGGAAGGGGTGCTCACTATAGACATGGAAGTGATGGAAAAGAACTTGGGAAAGCACATTGTGACATTAGGAAGACTTTACATGGCAAACTAAGGGATGTCTAGCCCAGCAGTGTCCAGTAGAAATGGGAAAGGAACAATAATTTCAAGTTGAACCTGCCGTGAGGTTATAGCTTAAACACACCATAAGTTGGAAATGAATTTAATAAGCCAAACTTACTAAATCTCATTACTAAGGAATACAGTACACTGGAGTGTTGATCATCATCAGGCTGACAGTGCTGTGAGGCTGCCCAGCACCACGAGAGACTCCTTCGTTACTTATCCTTACATGGGAAAGCTGAAATTTGAAGTAGCTCCTAATGCCCGGAGACCACTTCTGCACCATTGTAAAGCCAAAAGCTCCCAAGTGAAGCCTTGCAAATCAGGGAATGTCTGTATTCTAAAATAAGTTTTCAAACACTATATTTAAATAATTATCTTTGAAATGGAGATTAGAATTTTATTTTCCTTCTCATAGACAAAAATAAGTCAGGTAGGGCTTTGGAAGAGAGATGGAGCTGGGGTGAGGGACGGTTTTTATATGCTGAATAAGGAAGATGTCGATCAAGTGGGGCAATCTGAAGTATTGGAAAGCTGAAGAACATTGTGTCCTTGAAGCCTTTATAAAGCAGCCAAGGTAGTAAATTCAATAGAGTCTATAGTACTATCAGTGAGTATACTGTGCAAAATTGCTTAAGTCATCAACATGAAGAATGAAACAAGACCTATATACATGAAATCAGATCGATTGTTTATGGTAAGCATCGTCTCACATTGATCAGATGTGGAGCAAACTTGTTTTACTCGTCAATACTGACAGGAAACAGCTGGTGTAGCAGATTCAACCTCTCTCATGATATGCTTATTAGATAAAAGAGGAGATGCCTCACCTCACCTCGCAGGGATGGATGTTGAGCAGACAATGTCCCTTTTCTATCCAGCATCTTTAAATCCTTCATTAGAAGAGTCCTAGTTTGGTAAACAAGGGCAACCAGCCCTGCTGAGATAATTTACTATCACTTCATTGACACTTGTGGCCGTGGGTCCAACCCTGAGGATGAGCCCCACATACTAACAACAGCAGGAAGGAAAGATAGATTCTTAGTTATATTTTTTTAAAAATTTGATTTGTGTGTGTGTGTGTGTAATACTTTTGATCTGTTGCCCTGTTATAGATGGTTATCATCTCCTTATTTTGTGCAATCTGTGTCATGGTCACCGGGTTCTATTTCAAAAAAATCCATCAAAACCATCCCTTACTGAGAATGTGGCCTAAAAGTATCCTATAACTTTAGGGAAGATTTCTCAGGAAATGAATGGAGAAGAGAGTATTGCTATCTGGCTCAGGTCAGCTCGTAGTCAATCACCAGGATATTTAACATAGACCTATATGTCCTGGTAGTCTAGCCTTTAATGTAGAGAATTTCTACTCCTAGTTGGGAAGCCAACCTGTAAGGAAACACCAGATTGCATTGCGTGTCTCTGGTTTCCTGTTCATGATCAAGCCTGGTTTTTTGTTTCTTTGTTTTTTTGTAGCCAATACTTGTCAAAAGAGATTCATGACAAGTTCCTTTTGTTAGGACACAAACTTGTAAATACCAATTTAAGATAACATATTTTGGAATATGTGAGAGGAATTCTTTATACCTGGTAGGGGACTTATAGTCCCTTGCCAAAGAGATGCTCTAATGTAAAACAGATAAATAAGCAAAGCAAAACACAATCAAGACTGTCTGGGCACAAATGTGGAGTCCCCCCCCAGCCCTTTTGTCATCAGAGGCGTCTCAGCAGGACAGTGAGTGGATTTCTGAACCTGATGTGAGTGTGTCTCTGGCGATATACGTCAAAGGCTTCTCAAGCTAAGCAAGGAATGTTTTTATAATGTGTTGCATTCACGTGTCTTTTTTGCATAAAAGTACTTAGGGATATTTTGGAAGGGATTGGATAGTGAGACCCTAGGAGGAAGGTATTTCTTTAGAACTAAGTAAAAAAACATAAAAGATAACGGAAAAAGGTTTTCTGGTGGTTTCTTTCAAGAGACTTTGTACCATCCATGTCCTCAAAATATGCTTATAATTTTCCATGGGAGTATTTGACTTATTTTTTTCCTATCTGCATGGTTTTACTATGAAGAAAGTTCATGTACTCAACAGTAGTTTTATCTAGCAGTGTCGATATACAGATATGTCGATCTACAGATATGATTATAACTTTTACTCAAAAGATGATTCTCTACGATGATCTGCACTTTACCTGTAAGATAAAATTCTTCTCTGTACATGGCAGTAGAATGGATTATTGTTAATCATATAGAGAAAAATGTCCTCCCTGATCCAAAGGACTAAAAGGACCTCAAAAGTACTGGGGAAAAAAACTCTTTGCAGCTGTTGTGGGAGATGCTTGGAGCTGGGAAAATGTGAAGAAAGCTTCATTGTGGCTTTTCTTCCACTCATGAAAGAAAGTGACTCTAGCATTTCCCCAGGTGTCAGGGGACAAACTGACTGGGCTGTCAAACATTGTTTGTAGAAATATTACAGCTAGAAACAGATAAAACTTAAGACAGTATCCTAAGATGCCACTAGCAGGCATGTTAGTACTGAAGAAGCCCCATGTTAACACACCTTGCTTATGAAGCAGGTATGACTAGTGATGATGCACTTCTGGGTGAGTGGACCAGTGTAGTGTAAGAGTAAAGAAGAACTTGGATCAATTCTGGTAAACCAGGAACAGTGAACTTTCCCACACAAGGAATCTGGAAGGTTTTCTGTTTGCTTGCTTCAATAAATAAGGTCTATATGAATAAATGGTTGACTAGGCCATCTTCTATCTGTGAAATGCAGGGAGTTTTTGCTAACAGCTTGGCTGAATCTTAACAAGCCACCAACCTTTTTCATTTCTCTCTTGCCCAAAATCATGGGTAGGAGGGATGTGGATCCTATTTTATTTGCTTCTGGGAAACACCATTAGTTCCAGGAAAGTCATGGCAAGTGTACATGCCCAAGGTGGCATTTATTCCCTGCCTAGTTGGCCCACTAGTTATGGTGTGGGGTTCATCTTTGTGGCTCCTAACAAATATGGCTGTGCCTTCAAGAGAATGCGGCTCACTGCCAGCTCATTCCTGGCTGCTGGGTGCTGTCTTTGGCTTCAGATACTTCCTTTTCCTCCCTAGGCCACTGTATGCCTGAACCAGCAAAGTACCATTACAGTAAATCTCAAGTTTTCATATGTACATGCTTTTATGCTGCAAAGGCAGAGATCTACGCAGTCATTGAGGGCTTCTTAACAGTATAATAGTTGGCTAGTGTCTAAGAGGAACTTTACTATAAAAGGAAGTTAAGAAGAAAAGAGAATGAAGAAATAAAAGCAACTAAAAAGGCAACAAAGAGAGGATTGCTTGTCTATTATAGCAAAATTGAATTTTTGAGGTTTCACATGCTCAGCACTGCCCCAGGATTCCAAATAAAGGGAAACCAAGACAATAATAATGAAAGCAAAGACAAAAGGTACCAGAGGAAAGAAGTTGAGTACACAAAAGATGGATACCTGACAGCCAGTGACGTGGTAGATAAATGCTAATGAGTTGGAGACAATCTGAAACTGAGCGGAGGACAAAACGAAGAGAAACGGGAAGTCAACGGCATGTGTTTTAAGGACATAAATCAAGTTACATGTAAGCAACTGGTGAACGGAAAAGAACATTTCCAGATAGCTTGAAGACTACCCAGAAAACAATTCATTCTGAGTTTACAGTAAATAACCGGTTATCACTAAACATGAACGGATGAAAATAAATGCTAAAGAATGTCCTCGGAGCACTCGGCAATGAGCAGTCAAATTTTAGGAAAAGAGATAGATAGTGATTTATATAAAAGGTAAGTATCTTGGAACTGTTGTCTCTTACTATACATAGTACCCAGGTCTGGGTAATTTATAATGGAAAGAAGATTATTTTACTCAGCTCTGGTTACAGGATGGAACCCCAAGATCTAGCCACCTCATCCAGTGAAGGCCTCCCATGTATAGAAGGGAAAAACAAGAGCTACAGCCTTGCTTTGTAACATCCCTCTGTAGTGTAGCTACACTAGTCTCAGGAGAATTGGTCAATTCCCTCTAGAAAGGCATTGGTACCCTTTGACCTAAGCACACCTTATGGTTTGTTGGTCTCTCACTGCCACTACACTAGGACCAGATTTCATGAGTTTCAAGGGGACAAGCCATATTCATTTATCCACAGATTTAAAAATTAAAAATTAAAAATTTAAATTTAAAAATCTTTATACTAAAGCTAAAAACTTGTCTTTTAAAAAGAATAAAAGAAATATAAAATGCTAGTAAATCGAACTAAGCATCAACAAAAAAAGCATTAGGAGACTAAAGTGATGATAGGGCTATAATTTTATTTATTTATTTTTGGTTTTTCGAGACAAGGTTTCTCTGTAGCTTTGGGGCATGTCCTAGAACTAGCTCTTGTAGACCAGGTTGGCCTCGAACTCACAGAGATCCACCTGGCTCTGCCTCCCGAGTGCTGAGATTAAAGACATGTGCCACCACCGCCCAGCTACAGCTATAATTTTAAAACACAGGAGATTATTACATAGCGCTACAATAGCAGTAACAATGTCAATGATGTACAATCCTAAACAAACTGTAAATTAGTGAGGTATGTAAGATAATTGAAAAGACCAATGATCAAAGAATAATTAAAATTATATGTTGTTCTTTAAGGCTTCGTCCAAATAGTTTTACAGGTGAATTTTTCTAAACTTCCATGGGAGATAGAATGTGAAGAGGTAATAGAAGCCTTCTAGTTCAGCTAACAGAATCCAGATAACCACACTTGACAGAGGGCAAAACATTATACTTCCCTCTCACTTAGGACATCAGGAACATCCTATATTAGAGACTAGCAAATTTAACACAACAGGGTTTTGATAGAAGAACATAGGTCATGACTGAGAAGGAATTATACCAAAAGTAAGAATGACTTAGTGCTGGGAACCTTATGAAATAGTGCTTCTCAACCGCTGCCCACAGAAGAATGATCTAAATATTCAGTTGTCTCTGAGGACAGGTTCTACGAAATGACAGTTATCGCACACTGACTCCTCCTGGACCAGGTGAGATGTAGACAAGGGGGTGGAGCAACCAGGAACAGGACACAGCTGCAGAGTGCTTTAGGCTGTAACTTTTTTTTTAAAAAAAATCGAAAATGTCAGATTCACAGCAGCAACAAAATTATAAATGAGACATAATTTATAATTGCAACAAAACTACCAAAAAAGGCTTAAAAAGTTGGGCTGGTGAGTTGGTTCAGTGGGGAAAGCATTTGATATATAAATAAACCTGGAGACCTGAGTTTGGTCATAGAACCCATCTAGACTCCACATAGATGCCCTCTAACCTCTACAACTCTCGGCAGACCCCCATAGGAATCACTGAAAAGCATAGGAAATGGGTCTAGGGCAAACAGTTACTAAGGTTCTGAAATTATTAAGTGGAAAAAAAAATCACATGATAGAAGTAAGGGTGGACTTGGATCTTTAGTGATGCCGGTCTCCACAAGGACACACGAATTTCCTGTGCCATTGCAGTGGGAGGGTGAGTCCCCGCTTCCTTATGTCATCTCTGTTTTCTTCCCACTTGTTTATTTGGATTGTATGTTTCCTTTTTGGAGGTATGGTTTGAGCTCCCATCCAGAATGAACCCTGCAATGCATCGCAATATATTTTAATGGTACTGTGATTAAGATGCAAATGCATGAGTCTCTCTCCCTGTCTCCATTGTGTATGTCGGTACACATATATTATGTGTGTCATTGTGTTTCTTCTATATGTGATGCTCTTTTTCTAGGAGATAGCAATATAAATAACTGCCTATTTAACCTTAGTTATTATAGCGCTGTGGTTCCTAAGGGCATGTATTTGTCCTTGATGGCTTTTGAAGGCAATTCCATGCAAGTTAGAGTCACCCAAGAGGAGGAAATTTTAGCTGAGAAAGTGCCTGTATAAGACTGGGTTGTAAGTAAGCCTGTAGGATATGTAGTTAATTAGCGATTGATTGCAGCGGCTCAGCCTATTCTGAGTGGTGATTATTGTGAGTGCTGACACTCCTAGGCTGATGGTCTTGGGTAACATGAGAAAGCAGGTTGAGCCAGGCAGGCATGTGAAGCAAGTCAGTAAGTAGCATTTCTTCATTGCCTCTGGATCAGCTCTTGCATACAGGTTCCTGCTAGATTTGAGTACCTGCCTTGGCTTCCCTCAATGGATGTTATCAGGACATGAAGGCAAATAAACCCTTCTTTGCTTCCCAAGTTGCTTTTGGTCGTGATTCACCACAGCAATATTAACCCTAACTAAGGCAATACTTACGCAGATATATGAATATTTTAGCATGATACTATGTTGCTACAAATGTGTATATGTATATAATATCCCATATGAATTTAAGAATAAGCGTATACTGCACACATCACTCCATAAATTCGGTAAATGGATTTCAAGTGCGGTTAATTAACAGTGATAAGGCTTCATGTCACCCTCTTTCCTGCTTGGAGGTAGCTGCTAGGACTGGGAAACACATGCTGTCGGAAAGGGACCAGGGGAAAGTGGGTTTGGATTAGATGCTATCTTCACAGTTCTCACGACTTTTCTGAAAGCTCCATTCATTGAGATAAATTGATGCTGCATACCCAGATATTTTTATTACTCAGTCAGTTGAGCAGCCCGTGCTTTGCATGATCTATAAGGTCATTGTTTTGCTTTCTCAGACTCCCTGAGTAGGAAGGAGCTATATTCTCACAGCACTGTGGTAATTCAGAATGTTTTTACTGACTTTAATACATTGGTTTGCTGCAGAAAACTGTCTGAGATGGCTCACTCTCATACACACGGCTATTTTGGTCAGTCTGAGTTTTCTCAGGTTAAAATAAGATTCTCTGTGTGTGTGTGTGTGTGTGTGTGTGTGTGTGCGTGCGTGTGTGTGTGTGTCCGTCTGTCCGTCCGTCCGTCCGTCTGTCTGTCTATCTGTCTCTTCCTCCATGTATGTGTGTTCATATGCACACTCGCACACATGCATGCACATACACACATAGGAGCACACATGAGCATGATCTTATGTTAACTGTAGGTGCATGAGTGTGGAGGCCTGAGGACCCTGGGTATAGTTCTCTCCTTCCACCTTGTTCAAGACAGAGTCTTTCATTGGTTGTTGCTTCATATGCCAGACTAGCCGGTCTGTGAACTTCTGGGGATTCTCCTTCTCCTATCCCCCATCTTGTCAGAAGAGCTCTGGGATTTACAGAGGTGTGCTAGTGTTCAATGTCACATGAGTTCTGTAAACTCCAGGTCTCATGCTTCTGCAGCAAGCACATTATCTTTTGGGCCATATCCCAGCCCAAAATTCCATGTTCAAAGTTGCTGACATTAAAGAGAAAATATTTTGCAATATATATTCATGTGCCCTAGTAAAATCTACAGTGTTCTTAAGAACAAACTATAGCATTGAAGTGTAGTTCGGACACAGTTTACATTATTTATTGGGTGGAGATTTCTGTGTTGTTTAGATAGTGATTAATTGGCCATTGATACTTTCAGCTTCTTTTTCCCTGTGAATAGTGGCTTTTACTTATGTACTTGATTGACATTATCAACACATTACAAAACACATTTGAAAGAAACACACAGCAAGTATATATATATCTTAGTGGTTATATCTTGACAATCATTCCTTATGAACAGCCCTGGTAATGAAGGTTCTGTCTCCCCACATAGAAAGATTGGCTTTTCACCTGCATTTCTGAAATTAACTGATGCTTCCCATCAACTGGGATTCAAAGTGGCCTGCCTGGGCTACAGCCCACGACAAAGTGGTTTCAAGTAAGTGTGCTACAGAGCTAAACTAATTGTGCTTTTTCCTTAGAAAACCAGAGAGGAAGAGGAGGGGGAGGAGAAGGGAGAAGAGGAGAAATGGGAGGGACAGGAACAAGTGCGTCAGTAAAACTATTTCTAGGAAATTCATTTGATAGTTCTCTTTTTCTTCTCTTCTCCCTCCCTACCCATGCATGCTCATTGCACACATTAATGGCTTTTTATTATGATTTTCCTAGCGGCAACTGTGAACATTTATGGCTGCAAATGATAAAATCTGTCACTAAAGTGGTGCTAGATAGACAAGGCAACTGGTATCTTTGAAATTAGCAGGAAACAAATTCTGCAGCTCACAGAAGCAGCCAGTGAGAGTAAATCCAAACCCAACCAGAAGGCACCATTCTCTTAGCCAGTCTGAAGAGTCTTATAGTCCCTTAGTGCCAAGCAAATGGCAGTTTGTGATGACACTTACCACAAGACAAACTACATCTGGATTCTCCTTCCATGATAGAGGTTTGATTTTTCTTAACAAATCATTTTTAAAGGCTGTAAGTCTCAACTGAGCTCTCCTATTGTAATGATAAGTAGTGATGGGCATTATGGGCCTGGACCAATATCATGCTTCATGTGAACACATTCAAATTTATCATGCATGATTTTGCAAACATACAATTAGGGTGGTCATCCAGTGTTATTTTTCTTTGCTTTATTTAATTCTAAAGTTAATTCTTTAATGCCCAGATGTGGGGCTACAGAACATTTACCTCAGTTACTTGTCCTGTCTCCCTAGAATCTCCCACTCAGTAAAATCCTGAGGGTAGCCTCCTTAGGCTTAGGCAGCATGGAACACCATGGAGATACTCTGTCTAAACTCTTCTGGATTGTTGGGAAACAGGTACCTGGGCTGTGGCTCCTCGGTTGTGCCAGCAGCCCTCTCCTCCAATGCCTGACCATCCGAATGGACCTCCTCTTCCCAAGTCACCAAAGAACCCAGATGATAGCATCTACCTTTCCTACCGTGGTCACTTGCTTCCTCACCCTGAGTTTCTGGGAGACAGAGGAATATGTATATGGGACATTTCTTTCTCTGACGTGCTGAAGCAGCTTGGATTAGGCATAGGGAGGGAGCAACCTTACAGGTATAACATGAGACCCAAAATGTCAATCTGCTGCATCAAAGGGGGTTGAATCTTATATCAAGAATGAAGTCTTGATAAAATTACGCTATCTGAATTTTAATAATATTTTTATTCTCGTAAAGGATGAAAGAAATACATTATTCTAGTGTGATCAGAGAGATTTATGGGACATTTTTTACATAAAATCTAAGACTTAAAGAGTTCTTATTAGATGATTATCCAAAAGCCTCAAACTGGAACATTCACTCAGTCTATTTGGCCTGGAAACACAGGCTAGAATATCACAATTCATTAAGAATCATATACATTTACATGCACCAACAAAATGATTTTGTAATTAGTTTAAGTTCCTCACAATATGGAACCCACAGAGAATCTTATGATTTTTTTCAATAAAAGCACCAATGAAATGTTTCTTTTGTTTTCCTTTTCTTTTATAAATAACCTCAGAAGTCCCTTGAACTTTAACTCAGCTTGGGTGGACTGTTAATGGACTGAACAGTAAATTGTAGGGAGTGACTGGCCCAGTGTCACACACTGCATAAGTGGCTCCCAAGTGCGGCCCCTGCAAGGACCTGCTATTTAGTCTTGTGGGCAACAAACATTCTTGAAGGGATAGTGGACTGTAGACTGTGATGTGCTTTTAAAAATCAGTAATTAACAAATTACCAACTGACTTTATTAAGTATTCACTGTGTAAAAAATATACAGCTCAGTGACTCAAAAAAAAAATAGGAGTCCAGTTTCCTAAATAATGTCAGAGCCATTTTTCCAGGCTCATTTCTTCACAGTTCTGGATTTTATGCTGATCATATATCATGGGTATTTAGTAAGAAATCGGGGAAAACATTAGCTGTTATTCTAAGTAGTTCATGCTTGACTCTTGAAAATGTCAGGTGGTTCCTATTTTCTGCAATTATCTGTGAACAGTTACATTCTCTGGTCCTGCCACTCGAAGTGTTTTCTGAAGAACAGAAACATCAATACGGGTTGTGAACTTGTTGGGATTAACCCCTAAACTCACTAAACCCAAATCTGCATGCATTAGGAGAAAACAGCACTGGAATTTGGCCATTGCTTAGGGCTCTGTTTAGACTGACTAGCCCTGAAAACTGTTCAAGAAGAGAAGTCACACTTTCTTCCACAGTAGATCCGTGGGATTTGAATGGCTGGGAGCGGCATGGGTGCTTTTACCACCCCCACCCCCTTGAAGGTCAACTGTTTATGTGCATCTAGCATTTCTTCTACTGTTAGGAAGAAAACCACATAGTAAATGGTGACATATGTTTTCAGGATGAGCATCACAAAGCAAGCCACTAGTTCAAATGTTGGAAATCCTTTAGGGTGGTCAAGGCAACAATTTGAGGATTAACTGAAGTTTATAGGTCAGCATTACTTCCTTATGCTGTAAATAATGTGAGTTCTTGATAAAAATGACTTAAGCCAGAGAATAAGCTATTTGCTACACATTTCCCCCAAATGTGTTAAAAGCACCACCTTGTTGTTTGAGCATTTGCTTCTGTGCCGTTACACCACAAAAATACAAAAGTTTTTTTTTCTGAAATTTCTGTAAAGTATAGGGAAACTAGACAGCTCTACAGTTTCTCATTTGAACGTTTTCTACCAAACATTGGCCATGCAGTTTGCCAGAACAGTGGTAGCTCTCACATTCTATGTTTAGTGTGACGATAACAGAATTCACATGTCAGACCCCAAACATAAATCTTAGAACCCTTATTTTATGTGACCCCTCATCTTATGTGACCCTTTGCCATTAAACAACTAAAGACAAGAAAAGGTTGCTAGCTTAATTGCATCTGTTGTCATATGGTCGAGAATCTACACAGATTAAAACATCCTAAAATCATGGTTCAGGTTTTGATTCATTTTGGATCTGTTCTTTTTTCTAAAATGCTAGATGTTAAGATTGTAGGTCTTGTTTTCCTCGGCAGAAACAGTCTATGAGTGATTGTTGATTTCATAACTGATTTTGTTTTTCTTCGGTGGGTTAATTGCTTTGTGCTGCTCATCTTCTCTATGCTAATTACTCCTAGTTCTCGTCTGGAAAAAGTCAATTGCTATCTTAATGAATGCTTAGAATATCCTGAGAACTGGAGGACTGTTCTTATATAAAAATTGTTTTTGCAAAATAAATTTAGGGATGACTTTCAATAACTCAATGAAACAGATAGATTGTTTTCCTCAACAAATAAATTAACCTAACAACAACAACAACAACAAAACTCTTCTGAATTTTAGGAAATCATTTTCAGACACTGGATATGTGCAGCTTTGGGAAGGTATTAGGAATCCATATGAGCTCTAGTGTGATTTTAGTGTATGGTGTGAGACGCAGCGTGTCTCATGCAGCAGAACTGTTTTACTGCACAGTTGTTGGGCCGAACCCCAGAAGACTCCCTGTCTGCCCCGACAGCCTGAAGAGTTGTCTTTATTCTCGTCTCAGAAATCCATATGAAATTTCATTACAGAACTGGCATTTTTAGACAGAAACAGCCCTTATATGAAAGGATTATCCCAAATGTAATTTTAACAAGTCCTCCCAAACCATGTCATCTTGTTTGGACACTAGTTATACATTTAGGCACTTGATTACATCTCTGACTTGTACATACTCACGCTCACTTATGAGGGAATACTTAGGAACAATAACCACTAAGAAGTTTTCTTTTTGCACTTTTAATTAAGTCCTTGAATCCAACTGAAAATAGTGATTTCTCCTGTACTTTCTGAAGACAGACAATGTAAAGGTTTTGGGCTTTGGAGATATCTACAAGTACTTGGCAATATTGATTTGAGAATTATATAGGCAAAAAAAGGACATGTGGGTTGGTATATTTAGTTATTTGGAACTGGTGAATGATATGATTATTTATTATATATTTGTGGAATGATCTACTACGTGGAAAGTACTATGCTATGTCTCTGACTTTGAATCCCATTTTCTCCGGGGTCTATAACTACTAATTAATAGTTCTAAATACACATCTATATTCTCCAGCATTCTTCTCTATTAAGGTTCCTTGAACTATCAAGGAAACAATGGAATCAATGTAAGCAATTTGACAATAATTTTAAATGCCTTTCCATTAACATAGTTTATGGCAATTAGGTTGTGACCCTTACAAAGAGCACTTGAAGGATTTTTAATTTCTTCCTTGTTTTTTTTTTTTTTTAAACTGGGGCCCTAGGGAGACTATGATCTTCCATTAACACTTAGAATTTCCAAGAAAAAAAATTAGAAAAGGTTTAAAGAAACAGAGGAAAACTATAGAAACAAAGGACGGTAGATAGTAATGCCTGTTCCCATAATGGATGTATAGTTATGAACAGCTAGTGATACTAATTGTCATAGAAAACGGTATTAAGGGAGGGAAGACACATTTGGGGTAAGAAATAATTCCACTCAGGAAAAAGAAGGAACGTCAAGGAACACAAGGAATGACCTTCTCTCTGGACTTGTTCCATTGTGGAATCATTCGTCTAAAAGCAAACAATTAAGAAATCCCAGACACTCAAATTTGTCCTTTGCAAGATACTGGATTTCCTCTGAGGAAAAGACTCCAGGGCAGTGCTGCTTGGCAGCCAGCGGGAGCACGGGTGGGTGACCTCACAGGCCTTTCCCTCATTAGTTTCTTGATCGTTGTGTTCAGAGATTTTCCTGGGTTTTGGTTTTTGGAGTTTTCAAAGAGACTTCTGGAAATGTGTGTAAGAAGACAAGAAAATTGGAAATAGCTTAATCATTTGTACTGGAGAAAACACGACTTTTTGAAACCTGTTTAGTAGAAACAGTAACTAGTCACTCACGTCTTCACTCAGCAAATAGTCCATCACTGTGTGCTATGTACCAGGAGTGTGCCTGTGAGTAAGACAGTCCAACATCCTAACTGCCAACCAATACTGGTAATGCCTGGGTTAAAAATACATACATACATACATATATACATACATACATACATACATACATATACATATACATACATACATACACACACACATATATATATATATATATAACAAGCAATGGATACATAGTATGCACTGATCCACGAGTGAAAACTAAGTATTGCATTAGACAGAAAAGAAAGAGACTTAGGATGGATAACTCCTGCTGTGTGTGAGAGTTGCTGTCATCTCTGTACTCCCGTGTTACAAGCTCCATGTTCTATGAGGATCCAGGAGACAGGGCAAAGATAGCAGGTAAATTCAGCTTTCACTGTCCTGTAGAAACAAGCCACCTGAATCTACTCTACTACTCCTGTGGACTAGAACCTCAGGACCTGGGATAGAGAGCCCTTCAGGCGGAAGGGGAAGTGCCTCGTGAGAGAAATTGTTGGGAGGGGCTGGAGAGATGGCTCAGCTGTTAAGAGTATTGCCAGCTCTTCCAAAGTGCACCTTGGAATTTGGAGGAAAAGACAGACACAAGCCTAGCCATTTTTGCTGCCGTCACCTTCCAATCTATCCTTTGAATAAAGGTGCGTACTGAACTTCACAAACCTCTTTGACCAAAATATGAGGCATCTAATGATATCGATTGACAACATTTAAATATACTAAGAGTATGAGGAAAGTACTTAGCCAGAAGGAAAAAAATTAAAGAAATCATGAATTATAAATTTTGTGTTATGGGAAATATAAATTAGGCGTAGTGGGAATCTAATAATATCTAGTAATAGAGCAATTATAGCAATAAACAGTTTTGAAGTTACTTAAAACTTATAAATCATTCATTTCTGGAATTTCTCTTTAGTATTTTCAGGCTGGGGTTGATCTTGAGACTCAAAACCCGAGCTAAAGGAGAATACTGTACACTTGTTCATCTTGCAATTTAAAGTTGAAAGGGATGTCTATTTTCATTCCTGTTGCTGTGATAAAACGCCCTGACAAAAAGCAACGAAGAGGAGAAAGGGCTTATCTTAGTTCTCAAGTTCAGGTTAACACATCCCACCCTAGCAGGAAAGAGAAGGTGGCAGAACTTAAAAGCTAGTCTCATCTCTGCCACAGTTCAGAGCAGAGAGAAAGGGATGCCCCTATACACACTCCTGTCTCTCCAGGACCAGCCCCAGGGAATGGCACCACCCACAGTGTCTTCCCATTTCAGCTTAACACAATGAAGAGAACCAACCCCAACAGGCCTGCTCTCAGGCTGATCTTATCCAGGTGATCCCTCTTCCCAGGTGACTCTAGACGGTGTCAAATTGGCAAGTAAAACTAACCATCACAGGGAATGCTAATTAAGGTGAGGTGTCAGAAATCTCAAGACCCAAAGTACAGCTTCCTATTAGCTAGGGAAAATAAGTGTCTCTTCCGCTTGGGGCATGTCCAGGGTTAGTAAAGTTCCCTGTATCCCCCACCGGAAGGAAATTGTGCTAGATATTGGTGAAACATGGGATCACTGTTGAAATTATTTATAAATGAGAAACATATTTTGAAGGAAAACATACCTCAAAGTGCTTAGTAATTTTGTGGTATAATTATTTGCTTTTCTGTCTAGAATGCTCTTGGTCACTTGGACAGGAGAATGTGTGAGGATCAATATTCTAGCTATGGCTGAGACATATGAAGGGAAGGGGATTAATTCCGGCCAGACCGGAGAGGTCAGTTTGTGACAGGAATTCACGAACTCCAGTAAACGACTGTACCAATGCCCTCATGCTACAGAAATGTAAGCTTATACCATATCCTAACTAACATGCTAGACAGCTTAAAGTAAAACCATATAATTTTCATGATGTCCCTAGGAAGTGGGAAATAAAGAAATTAATTTCATTTTCTTTATATGCCTATTTCACAAACTTTAGTTGGTTGATAGACTTTGTCCCCCATAAAAACAAACTAGGGAATAGTTCGTGAAGCTCTGCCTTGTATTGTGTTGGGAGAATCTTGTTAATGAGAGCTCACATTAGAATCTGATAAATAAAGACCTTCTGGCATGCACTTAAATCAGCATTTGTCAGTGTGAGGGTCATGACTCAGGAGGTTGTGAAATCCAGGGAGTCCCAACTAAAACTTAAAGAAAAGAAAAGTGAACAGAAAGAAAGCACCAGAGTTGTTTTAGGCAGAACAGTTGAAAAACCAAATAATGGAATTTTAAATGAGTGACAGTGTAACACACACACACACACACACACACACACACACACACACACACACACTTACACACTTTCTGAGGCATAGTTCCTGAAAGTTCCCTGAATTGCTTGTTGTGCAAAAAAGTGGTTCAGTGACAGTGTCTGGATGTTGTGAACTGACTCAAGAACACTGTCAGGGCATGGTTAATACATTTGTTGTCAGCACTGACGATCAGGGAATTTTAGACTGGAAATATCTCAGAGGGCAGAAACCAAAATGGAGTTCCAGAACTTGCCAGTTAGATAGCTATTGAGACAGGGGACAGTTCTAGAGCCCAGGTCTGTTTGTACACCACTTTTTCTTTTATTTGCCTGTATGCAGTGACCACGTTTCTAATTTATACAATGTTGGGGCTTATTTGCTTTTAATGGATAGGACAACCTGGTGCCAAGCTCAGGAGTTCATCCCTAGACCTCCAGTCAAGGACAGACCACAACAATGCTGCAGCCTGGAGTTGAAAGGGGAAAGGCAATTTAGAGGTCCTTCAGTCCTGAGGGTCTAATCCTATTTCTAAGCAATAATTAACTAATTAACCTAATACACTGTGTTCCTAGATGAGGCCACTTCCCAAATGTGCCTGTAAATGTCCTCCTTATATGATTTTGACAAGATAGCGCCAACCCAACCACGAACCCAGTGAGATGTGTAAGCCTTCCCTTTAGCTCTCTAGGAATAAACAATTTATTGAAGGCATAGAGCAAAACTTCGATGCATTTTGGTAGGATCGCCTCCTCAGGACATGACTCCACTTCTCTATTTCCAAGTGAAGTCCTTAAAATTCCACTCAACGTGAGCCGTATTACTGTCTGGTCTAATCCTGGGTGAGGGTGGTCCTTCAGGACAAGGAAACCCCCTCCGCCCCCTCCCTGTCTCCCATGGCCACCCTGGTCTACCCCAGCGAGGAGGGTCTGGGATTTCAGCAACTCTCAGGTCGCTGTCCTTTCGTCCCAGAAAGCTGCAAACCGCACAAGTCACTAGATAACTTAATCTGGCTGTAAGCAAGAGCCCCCGAGGCCTGTGTACTCTAGTGATAAACGGAAACATCCGGCTGAGTCAAGAAAGGGAACGCGGTATCTTTGAAAACTAATATAAACGAATAAAGCATAAACAAGAGCTTTGCGGAGAGAGTGCCCCCGCCCCCCACGTCCATCCAAGCGTAGGAGGGGGGATGAGTGTCTGGAGAAGAAAATCCCCCACGTCCTTGGGCTTCTGTCGGGAGAGTTTTCCTCTGCCTGGGGGTGGGGGAGAGGAGAGGGGGAATAGGGGAGGCTGGAGGAGGTGATTTCCTCCAGCCCAGGTCTGGTCCCCGGATCCTCCCCCTCCCTCCGCCCGTCGGGATGGGAGGCGCGCCTGGACCCTCCCCGCCCTCGTCCCAACACGGAGACCGGGGGGATGCGGGGTCCAGGCGGCGCTTTCGCAGCCCCCGGGCCGGTGCGAGCCCTGATCCTGCGCCGGGGGGCACGGGCCCTGCGTGACGTGGGCGCGCGGCGGGAGGGGCCGCCTGGGGGAGGAGGGGGAGTGACTCGGCTGCCTTATTAGCGCCCGGCGGGTCGCGGGCAAAGAGCAGACGGCCCGGGCCGCGAGCAACCGGAGCGGGCGAGCGGCCCACTCCTCCCTCCTCCTAGGCGGCCGCCTCCTCCCCTCGTCCTCCCGCCCCCACTGCGTGTGCGGCGGAGGCTCCAAGGCTTGCGCTGCCTCTTTCTCCCGCTCGCTGGGCTCTGGTTCCCACTTTTCCCTGGCTGCCGCGCTCCCGGGACCCGAGCCGTCTCCGTGCTTAGCTTCGGCGGCCCACGGTGCTCCGAGAGCCTCTCCAAAGCAGCTCCGGGGCAGAGAGTGGGACGCCCCGGTCCCTTCCCCCGCTTGGGTCAGCTTCTGCCCGGCTCGCAATACCTTCTGGCTCCCGCACAATCGGCTTGGGAGGACCGGGTGAGAAGGTGAAGTGGAAAGGACCGACAGGGCACGGGGCCAGGCGCACAGCTCACGTTGCCTTTTCATTGAGCAAAGCCCAAGATTATTATTTTTTTTGAAGCTCTGAAACCCCCCTTCCCCTTCTTCTATTTTATTTGCGCGTTTTAAAGGAAACTTATTTTGGGGTGGTTTGCGCTGGGGTAGCTGCTTTGCCCAGTAGTTGCGAAGTGCACTCGACTCGTGATGGTGTTCCTGTCACTTTGGTTGATAGCAGCCTCTCTGGTAGAGGTTAGGACGTCAGCTAATGGACAAGTAAGTGGAAAATAATAATAAAAAACTCAAACCCAACCTTTTCCCGACAGAGTTCCTCCCCTCCGTCCCCTTCATTCCCCCCTCCCCTCGCTTGCCACCCTTCTGGGGCATCTTCTGCGTTCCGAGGCGGCGCGTGGAGGGCCGGGCGCTGCGGGAAGCTTGGTGGGCTTGGGGTGCATTGCACGGGAGGTTGGGACAACCCTCCTCCGGGAGCCAAGGCTCCTCACACCTGGGGCTTCCCTAGCAGGCGGCGACCTGGAGCAGTCCAAATGTCAGACTGCAGCCAGATCGCATCCTAGTGGGGCCATCAGGCTGTCCCCCTTTTGCAGGGCGCTCCGGGCGCTCTGTGCTTTCTGGCGAAGTTCAGGTCGTGGACTGTGGGTTCCGAAGCCCAGAGGATCACCCTACTCCTGATTCCTAGTTCCTGCGGGGAGCCAGGGACAGGGGGTTTCAAGAAGTCCCCAGGCAGGACCCGGAGCTACCCAGCAGACACGTGTCCTGGGAGGACCGCGGCCGGGCTGCAGTTTGACAGTTGGGGAGGGCCTGGGACGTTTCCTGCCCTCTCCTTTTCCGCGGGCAGCCGAAACTGGAGGCGTCTGCCGCCTCTTCCCCTCCTCCTCCTCCGCACAACTCCTCCTCTTTTTAAAGCTAAATTGAGTGCAGCTCTGGTGCCTTTCGGCCCTGCCCCCACCCCGTGGAGACTCAAGGTGAAGCTGATGCTCTCTGAAGAGTCTTTGAAGGAGGCTCAGGCTGGCGAGTCTTTTGTAGTAAATCAAATCAGCGCTGAACCGGTGGGACTCTCAGTGCACGATTTCTCTGTGAGGTTTTCTAGCCTCTCTGGTCTGGTAACCTAGTATTGGAGTTTTCTGAAGAGGCCATTGAGTGTCACTATTTATTACTAAAATTAAAGCCAGCCAACAAGTCCCTTTCTCAGTCTTTGAGTTGGCTCAGGCTCTTGTCACAGGAACCTTCTAGGAACTAAGTAAGGTTTATTCAGCCTTCAGGCAACAATTCCAGTCTCTCGGTCTCCTGATTAACCAGCCTAGGAAAAGCACTGATGGTAGAAACGGCACAGGGCGATAAGATGAAACACAGTAACTGTTTCTTTTTCTTACCCCCCCCCTCTAGGCTGGGACTGAAGAAATGGTGCAACTAGGTAAGCCTCTTTCTCAGATGTCACCCTTACCTTAGCTGAGAGCAAGGGACAAAGTAAACTAAGCAAAAGAATTGTTTCTGAAAGTTTCCTAATTAGTGGTTAAAATAATTCGTAGTCTGGAATCGTTTCTACTCTTCCGCTTTCCGTGGGAGGGGCCTATTTTCCCCAGGCTAAATTATAGTGGTGTCAATATCCTCCCTAGTAGGAACTCTACTTCTCAAGCATTAATTTATTACTGATTCGGTGCGAGCCGCTGGTATGCACTGGGGCTGGAACATAAGAGATGCTTAAAGTCAGACCATCACCTTGTGGAACGTAGGGAGACACAAATTTGCTTTTAACTGAAGACAGTGTAGGAATGCCAGGAAGAAAGGGGAGATGATGAAGAGAGAGTTCACAGTTTTTCCTTACGTTTGGCTGCTTTGTCTGCACTCTTGAGTGACTTCTTTTATTCCATAAAAACTATTTTATAAAATAATTATCTTTAAGTTAGGTAATATTTGAGTAATACCTGGTGCTGTGGGGTCTATTACTCGAATTTTACGGGTGAGGAGATTGTAAAGTCCAGAATACGTGGTTTGTAAAAGGTTACTCCAAAAATAATGGCCATTTCTTGAAGTTGTTCATAATTCTATGTTTTGGATGCTCACATTTGGAAAGCTAAGCTACAATCAACATCCTATAAAACACATATTAAAACTTATTCTATGTGTATGGGAGGTGTTTGCCTGCCTAGATGTTTGTTCACATGTGTGCAGTGCCCAAGGATGCCAGAAGAGGGCATCAGATCCCCTGGAACTAGAGTTCCAGATGGTTATTAGCCACCATGTGGGTACTATGAATTGAACTCAGGTACTCTGAAAGAGCACCAAGTGCTCTTAACCACTGTTTTAATTACTTCTCTATTGCTGTGAAGAGACACCATGACTAAGGCAACTGCGAAAAGAGTTTATTTGGGGCTTTGAGTTTCAGAAGGTAGAGTGCAGTGTTATCATAGCCAGGTGACATTTAGTCATGGCAGCAGGCAAGCAGCCATGATGCTGGAGCAGTAGTGGAGAACTCACATCCTGAGGCCCAACCACAAAGGGAGAAAGAGACTAACTGGGAACCGCATGAGTCTTTTGAAACCAAAGCCTGCCCCTCGTGACACACTTTATTCAACAGAGCCCTTCTAATCCTTCCCAAACACCTCTGCCCACTAGGGGCAGAGCATTTGAGATTCCAGTGTATGAGCTTACAGGGGACATTCTTGTTCAAACCACCACACCATCTAGATAACATTTTATTCAAATTGCTTCAAAAGATAATCTTAGTTTTGGCAGAGCATTCAACTGCGAATTTTTGTTTTCAAAGTGGCAGTATGAGATCTGTTTGTTGAGACAGAGTTTCACACAGCTCAGGGTTAGCTTGGAACCCACTAGGTAGGCAAGATGTCCTTAAACTTCTGATCCAAGGGCTGGGATTAGAGGTATCTGCTATCACATCAGGCTGTAAAGTCATTCTTGACGACTTATTGAATGCCGGGTGTCGTGTTAACTGCTTGATGTACTTGCCTGATTCTCGTGGTGTCAGGATGGGGTTGGTGTGTCTCTTACAGAGACAGGACCCTTTGCTCCAGCTGCCTTCTGCAGTGCCCAGTGGGGTCCATACTTGTTCACGAATGGGTAAAGCCAAGATCCAGGCCCAGAGCTGTGTACCAATGTCCTCTGACTTAGGGTGAGACTGTGTTTCCTAGGCCCGTTATGAATGGGAAATATTGTAAGTCAAATGGTGGGGCATGTCTCTCTGTATGCTTTGAATATGTTTTATTACCATTGGCTAATAAAGAAGCTGATTTGACCAACAGCCAGGCAGAATAGAGTTAGGCAGGAAATCCAAACAGAGATACAGGGAGAAAAACGGCAGAGTCAGGGAGACACCAGCAGCTGCAGGAGAAGCAAGATGTGAGGTAACAAGCCATGAGCCTCATGGTAAAATATAGAATAATAGAAATAGATTAATTTAAATTGTAAGAAGTAGTTAATAATTAGCCTGAGCTAATAATCCAGTTTGTAATTAATCTTAATCCTCAGAGTGGTTATTTGGGAACTGGTGGGTAGGAGCAAAGCCTCCAGTTACAGTAAAAAAAAAAATGCATTTAATACACCCATCTTAGAGAAGGGAAAGGCCTGGCTAGAAGCACAGCTGTTGAGGATTGGTGTGGATTGGTGATGCGCGGCTTGATGCTGCGGCTTGATGCTGCGGCTTGATGCTGCGGCTTGATGCTGCGGCTTGATGCTGCGGCTTGATGCTGCGGCTTGATGCTGCGGCTTGATGCTGCGGCTTGATGCTGCGGCTTGATGCTGCGGCTTGATGTGTGAGAGAGCCAGTTCTGTTAGTGCTATTTTGAGAAGGTTCAAAATTCAAAGTTGCATAGTTTCTCCTGAGACTTTGTGACGCTGTGGACCTCTGAATCATTTATACATGCAGCATGCATGTGTGGAAATCTTAGTTAGTGTTGTGAGTCTCTTCCCCAGTCTTAGAGTTTAAGAGCAGAACAGAAGGGAGAATGGTGGCTGAGAATGCACTGCGAACCACCTGAGAGGCATCAGTTTTGTGGCGATCGATTGCACTCAGCCTTCTGTCTATCTTTTTAAAGGAAAAAGACAAAACAAAACAGCATCAAAAACTCAAACTCCCAATTAGGAAAAAGAACAGTCTTAGTTTAAATGACTTTGCTTATTTCCTTGGCTACTGCAGCATTTCAGGATGTAACTGAACATGTGTTTTAAGATGACCCATTCTTCCAACACATTTTATTCACATAATGAAATGTGTTGCTCTGATGGCATTTTCAGATAGAATCAGGATGCTCTCACATAAGAGGCCTGGGATTGGCTTTGGTCCAGACCCTTTGTTGGTATCAGTTACTTTCAGAGTCCTTTCTGCAGTAAAGAAAACAGTGCAGGTGCACTTAAGTTTAGCTTGAAGGTGATGAGTCAGCAGCCTGGCAGGGGCACTCTTGGTGCTTGTAGGTTGTATTTCTGGAGATTTATAGCGCTTGTCTCTGTACTCCTGTTCTATGGGGTTCCTCTTTGCTATTGTCATTTTATTTACCATACTCAAGTGTAATGAAAATGAAAACAACAGCATGAAAGATTTTGACCTCTGAGTCTTGTACCATCATTTATAGTCAATGAACTGACTCTCTGCAGTTTTAAAAATGGTCTATTTCAGAAAATCTTAGCCGCAGTAAGATTCTTTGCTGTCTCCATTCAAAAAGAGACTTACAGATTCAAGAAGATGGCACTTCTATGCACTTAACTCTTTCAGTAGCCACTTATTTGAAAGGTGGTTCTATGCAATAGCTTGGGAATACTGTTTGATTGATGATACATTAGGAAAGACTAAACCAGTCTATGAAAATTATTGATGTATTTATTATTTATATCTTTTGCATAACAAATTGGCTACAGAAATTCCATAGTTCTGAATGGCTTCTTAGTATGTTTCAGGAAGAGATAAACATAATTTAGCAATAAACGACAAACTGTGGAGGAGACAAATTTGAAAGGAATTAGAGTTTATTATGCTTGCAGGGTGTGTATTCAGTGTACAGCTTGCTGCTGCTTATATAATGTGTACTCGTGTGCATGGGTCCATAAGCAGAATGTTACTAGCACCCTTCTGCCTCTCTCCCACCACCTTCCTGGTGCTGATTCCTCATTAAAGGTAACCACACTCCTGATTGCTAACAGGGTTAGATTAATTTTGGCCAGCTTTTCTGATTTTTATAAAAGAAATTATACCATATTATTCTGTAGTATATGGCCTATGATGGCAATTAAAATCTATATGACATGTCTTAACCTACTTGAGTAGGGAAAGGATTTTATTTAGGTAGAGAGAAGGTGGTTTATAATGAAGGGAATGGCAGGTTAGAATACATTAGATTCCTCACCTATTTAGTCTTATAGGGGATATGGCTGCTCTCTTAGCCAATGGGAAAAATACATTCTTGGTATGTGGGGAAGTATGATTCTTTCTAGGGAAATATATTCTGAGCTCTGGTCTTGTCTGGGTCTCTTCGTCAAGTAGTGAAAAACTACCTATCCCTCTCCCCAACCTATGCATGTTGAAGTATATTCGTGTATGTATGGTCAAGCATGTTTCATTATCTCATTGGCATGTTTCTGCCGCCTGTTGGGGAGCTCTTTCTTGTCTGAGTCAGCACATGCTCTTAGTGGGATGCAAGGGAGTCATTGTGGGCATCTAGCTGACTGCCTTAATTGGGTTAGGAGGCTTACTCCGTGACACACGAGGGTTAGGAAACAGAGTTCTGTAGCGATCGGAAAATCTGAAAAAGAATCCTCAGTCTCTTTGTTTTGAAACCATCACTTTGCTATTCTCTGGGCATCATTTGAGGAAGGCTCATGATACTGCATGAAGCTGTCTTTCCTCAGCAACTCTTGTTGGAGCTGAGGCATTTTTTTTCTGTTCTATTTCTAGTCTTCAGTTTGCAAAATCTGTTGCATTTCATTCTTTAGAAAGGAGCTTATCTTCATCCACGCAGACATCTAGTTTCCTAAGAAATGCTTTGTCATCATTGGGATGTATCTATATCTATATATCTATCTCTATATCTATGTATAGTTTTCAGAGTTTAGTGCGAGTCACTTACCCAATGATTGACATGGAGTAAAGAAACACTGTCACTTCTTACCACACAAAAGCCAAGACTCTGATTTGAAGATGGCTTTGTCTTAGTACGTACACCACAGTTGGTACCTGGTCATCCACAGAGACTCATTGCTCGGTGACTAGCTGTAGCAGGCACGACATTATTACATCAAGATCTCTCTACGTTCTGGATTTCCTTAAATGCTTTTGTCCTGTGCCTTTCTTCAGGTTTAGTGAGTTCCCATGAAAACAGTGAATATGACAATGGCTATCAGTTAATCTTTCAATGTTAGCAAGGCATCTTGTGACTACTTTTATACCACAAAGCACAAGCACCCTGGCCCGTTCATTTTGCATGCTTTGCCTACAGTCTGCTTGGGATGTTTACCTCCACTTGCCTGCTCCCCCTTGTAATTGAAGATTGCTGTTGCCGTTGAGCTGAAAATTTTCTTGCCCATGCTTTTGCTGTTCTCTTGTTGCTGTCTCAAATCATGTGGTAGTGCCTAGAAACGTTAAGAAAACCTTCAAGGTCATCCCTGCCTCAGGATGACGAACTTCAAACATTCCTTGCTTGTGAGAGGCCAACTCAGACCGCCTTGGAAATCCATTAGGGATAGTTCCAAATGGCCTGGTAAAATTATGAGTGGTTTCAGGATGAAGAATCTGGTTATATCACTTGGACTCTCTACAGGGATGACTTCTACGGAGTTCATTCTTTCTGCGAAAGGATTGCTGTTAGCAGTGGAGCCTCTCCTTAGCAATCCTGAAATGGAATGCAGACCAACTTTTATTCCTAACTTACATCGGTGCCCCTCCCGGCAAGCTGTGATTCTCCTGTGCTGATGATAGATGTGTTACATGTGTGCACTGTGGTTATCTTTGCTGTTTCTGTGGTCTTTGGAACTGATAGTCAAAGCCCAAAGAACTGACAGGCCAGCCATTTTCACCCACTGTTCTTTTAGTTGCAATCTTTTAGACTTTAGAGTTTTGGGTTCACGTGCGCAACTGGTAAGGTGTATGTAGATGTTCCAAAGTCTGAAAGAATAGACACCACAGTCCTAAACATTTTGGATAAGTAATTTTCAACATGTATACACAAAGCATAGTTGGTATGTAGTCTGGTTGGAATTACTCGTGTGATAATATGTTTTTGTATGAAGAAAAACTGGTTCGGCGTATTTGTTTTTGTTTTCCATATCCTTGCAAAACTTCTTGCCAAAGACACTGAATTCCATCCTGCTAATTGTACATAACTTGATAATTATTTTTCTTATGGTATCTGCTTTCCCATAGTATTGAAATTTGCCACCTGGTGTTTTATATAGGTCATTACCAGAATTTCAAGTGACTCCTTAAAGAGAAATCCCCAGAGGTTGGTTTCTAAGCAGATGCACATCATAAATTTTGACAAATGGCTTTTGGGGGGAAAAAAGCATGGAATAAACTCCCTGCAAGTTTGGAGTAAACTGGCTTTAAAAAGCATAGTTAGAAATAAATTTGGCTTTGTTTAAATATTAGAATACACTTAAAACATTAAGAGTCTGAAAAAAGCAAATTATTTATCATTTTTGTTATTGCAGATACTCAATAAATATGAACAGTTATATAAGTATGATTTTGTAATTTTGTGAATACTTTGGGAAATGCATAGACTAGAGGGAGAGCAGAGGCAAAATAAAATTCAAGACTTATGTCTCTAAAATGGATAGCAGAGTGTGGGGAGCCCCTAGCCCAAGGAATCTCCGATCTCAGGAGGAATTGGTCCATCTTAATTTCCCAAGTATCTGTGCCTGAGTTTGGTGACAACTATAATCCCTGAGACGGAGCTGGTGGTGAAATGTCATTCTCTTGTTTATAAAAATGGCTGAATGTGTGGACTTTTGACAGATTGCAGGCAGCTTGAAACAATATATCCTGCTTTGGAATTGACTGGCAAACAAAAATAGTCTTGGGGAAACTTGTAGGTCAAGTAGAATTAAAAATATGAATTCCCCAGTCCTGTGGACTTAGGTACTATCTCTTGTTTCTTATAGTTTTCCTTCATATTGAGTAAACATATTTATGGACACAGTAATTGACATAATCAGTGATGCAAGTTGGAGTTCTTTTACATGCAAAGTCCATTTTGAAGACTTATTGGTTTCCTATATCTTTACATTCTCCAGTGGTCAGGGGCCAGGCTGTGTGAACTGTGTGGTTTAAACACGACTGTATCGTGGCTTCCAGTGTTGCTCTCCTGTGTACAACTTGGGCATGCCGTGCTACTTTTTACTTCCTAGGGGTGTCTTACTTTTATGCGGATTCCTAAGATGCTGCCCCATGGTGAGCAAGCCAGGCCAACAGCTGTTAGTATTAGAATCTCTTAGATTTGTACTTAGAAAAGGATTTTTAAAAATGTTTTTAGTATGCAGAACATATAACATTTCAAAGTGCTTCCCACTTTGATACCATGCAATAAAAGCCCATACATTTACTTGAAGCTAGGTATTTCTTTCTGTTTCCTACACTTAGGTCTGCTGCCCATCATGAATTTTCAGGAGCATCAACTTGCTGTGCCCTGGCCTTGTAAACCATTCAGCCACGTAGCATACCATATTCTGTTTGAGAGTTTTATTTTCACAAACAATCTTCATGCTGGTTTCTCAACGCAGGGTTACTTAAGTCATTGAAATACAGCAGCAAAGGGTGTTGGGTAAGGAACAAGATGTAAAGTTCTCTCTGTCTGGCTTACTAATAGCTGTATTCCTGGTAAGGGCTGACTCTTTCTCATCTGGAATGCTTGGGGCCAGAAGTGAGCAGGTTTGAGTTTGGGGGATCTAGGCTATTTGTGTAGACTTGCCTTTTTGAGTATCCTTAAGCCAAACCCCTCAAGTCTCAATGGTTGCAAGATTGGGGAACTTTCAAGTGTCATGTAAGTTCTCAGAAAATTTGGGAGTTCTGAGCCTATCAGATTCAAAAAAATTTTTTGACTGGAATGGAAGACCTTATCTGACTCAATTCTTGCATTTTTCTCCGCATTATTTATTGGAATTCCCTAATCTTCGTTTCATGGAAAATTCATATATCAGACCTGCCTTTTTGAATATAAGTGATAGGAATCCAGTTCTCATAGGTAAACACACACACACACACACTACCACCACCACCACCACCATCAACAACAACAAACAACCCAGATCAATAAGATAATCAGGCATAGCCAAAGCTACAGTTCAAATTTTGCTGTTACCTCTGCTCCAGCTCCATGTACAGCAGTGTCCTCCTCACCTGTCTCTGCCTGCCCCTGTGTTGTCTTTTATTTTTTTTTTTTTAACCAGGATTAGCTTGATGTCTCCAAGTTGTGGTAGCATTTGTCATCAGCACCTCAAGTCAGCCATTCCGCATTTTATTTCACTAAAGAGACATTGCTCTCAGGACAGTGACTTACTGAGTCATAAACTTAACCTTGAAATGGTACCTGTGGCAGGTGGATTAGTGCCCCCCCAAATTACCTGCATCTGAATCCTTGGAACCTGTGTCTCTAGTAAAGGAGGAGATGGTTGGTAGGTAAAAGCAGGTGGCTAATCAAGTGACCTTAAATTAGATTATCCGAGATTATCTGGGTGGTAGGTAGTCTTTGTGAGCAGGAAGGTAGGCCAGAGAGCGCTGGAGGCTTGAGAGCGCACCTGTCTGGTGTGGCTTTGCAGACTGGAGAGGAGAGCAAACGCCAGGTGCCCTCTCGAGCTGTGCAAGGCAGGGGAGCAGGTTCTCTCCCACAGTTTCCAGAAGCAATGTGCCCCCACCTGCACCCTGGTTTTAAAACGGCACGATGCAGCATATAGCCCTTCGAGCATGCTGTCAATTTTCTCTACATTTACACTAATCCATTACATTAAAAATAGGAAACTCATAGCTTTTACCACTCATAAATGAAATTATTTTGAATTTTGAAAGTTTAGTTGTCATAAAGAATGTTTCCATGAAGATCTTTCAGAATTCTCTCTGTACTTTTTTTTTTTAGCATTATTTTCCCTGCTTTAACACTTGCGAGCAAATTTTAATGTTTATGGATTTAAATTCTAGGTCCAGTATTAATCAGTAAGAGTACTACTCCTCTCCCCAAAATCATAAGAAATGTGAGGAATATTGATTTGTACAATCTGATGTAGCTCTTGGGCTTGCAGTTTCTAATAGTGACAGGCAACCAGTCCAGTGTTTCTTCAGAATCTAAGCTATGAATGCTAACATTTGGGCTTTTGTTCTTCACTTTAAAAAAAAAAACTAACTTCCTTATCTTGTTACCCTATTATTAATTGGCAATTTGAATATGTAGCCCAGAAAATACTTGGATACTTCTCTTTAAAGCACATATTTCCTTCTCTTACCTGATTTAATGTTCCAGAACACTCAAGAATGTGCCATTCTCCCCTGCTTGACTTTATAGAACATAAATATTGTACAATTGCAACAAATATCTATTAAAAGTTAGATTTTTTTTTAAAAAAGGAAGGAGCTGTTATGTTCACAGTTCTTTTTTTCCTTCTTAATGAGTCCGGTACCCACTGCCTTTTTGTTTTTCAAATAGCTGTATGAAGAAGCTTGAAGTGTGGAAATAGATGTGTAGCTAAAAGAAAAGACCCTGTGAGAACAATCTGCCTTGTGGTGATAAGAGCCCAGAGGGATGAATTGAGGGGACATAAAGAGGTGGGGCTTTTGGCTGTGTTCAGAATTTCAGCGTGTTCATAATTGCCTGGAAGAGAAAAAATGTGTGTTCCCTTCCCCGTAAGTGTTTATAGCCCTGCTAAGCCCTTCGACATTTGGTGTCCTCTTTAATGTCCGCTCTTCACCCTGCTTTTCCTGTTTGCTAGAACAGCTGGTCGCTCTCAGTGGTGATGAAAGTTATTCCCTTTTCCCTGGGTTCAGGGCTTGGAGGTGTTGCTTGAGCTGCTTCTTCAGCTGCTCTCAGAAATGCTGGTTTGAGTTCACTCACGAGGCCAGCTTACTGTGTTTCTGAAGAATTTCTACCTGATAAAGGAAGTCGCCTATGTGAGCTGTCTCTCCAAAGTGCTGTGATCAGCAGTTCTTCGGAAAGAATCCCAGGTTCCTAGGTGGGGGCATAGGGCAAGAATTACTACAGCTCGCCTGGATTTTAGGTCCTGTATCAGCCTAGGTTTACAGTCCTTCTGGCCACAGCAGGCAGTCCAGACTGGAGTAGGGGTACAGAGGAGAGTTGCTAGGGGATGGAGGTGGCTTCCTTCTCTTGATGACAATGATAGTAAATCATTTTTCATGTGTTCCAATTATGCTGAGTGGAGCTGGCTCTTCACATTGCTTACTTTCTTTGAGTTTTGTGGCCTACATTGAATGGATTCCCCTCAGTGAGTCTTCATTTTCACAATTTGCAAGCGAAATGCCAAAACATTGATCAGGCTGGAGCCCACACCCAAACGCATGCTTTTCTGACTCCAGACCTTCGTGCTCAAGCATGCCACCCAGGTCTCTTCCTTGTCTGGGGAAGGAAGGACACAAGCGTCTCAAGTGGCCCTAGCTCCCTGTGCCTGGGAAAGCCTTGATATGAATTAGACCACCTGACATGTCTGGGACAAGGGAAATTAACATTGCATCAATGATGTCCTATATGGGACATTTGTGTTTCGCTCTGTAACATACTTTGAAGGGTAATTGTCACATTTTCCTGTTGTAGCACCTGTAGCTAATGTATAAAGGAAATGAGATGACTGGGGATCTTGACCAGCCCCACACAGAGCGCTCACCCCCAAGAAAGCACAGTCCCAAGAAGGGCCAGCCTTTCCTTGCTCACCACTCTCTGAGAAGGGGCATTCAGCTCAGTTACTGTCCTATGCCTCTGCCCCAGAGGCCTTTTGGAAATCACAAGTCACACACACATAGCCAGAAACCTCTTATACTGTTGGCTTTGATTTGTGTCACATGACTTGACAGTGAGACCTGTGGAAGCTTAGACCAGGAAGTCTGTTCCTCATGCAGTGGTTTTCTGGAAAAGTTGGGGCTTGAGGCCAGTGTTGGGGGCCCAGCTAGAGTCACCTAGTCCCTCCTTTGCCCTGGTAGTCCAGCAGAGTGGACTTTAAAGGCAGAGTGATTAGCCAGGCCTACTGACCACAACTTGGCTTCCAGAGGGTAAGAGGCATTATGCTGAGAATACACTGCAGAGGGATTTGAATGTCCAACTCAAATCAATCAATCAATCAATCAATCAATCAATCAATCAATAAAATAAATGTAGGCTCTTTTATTGTTGTTTTAATAAAAAAATGGTTGGGAGTCAGATATTAGTGTATAACCCGCTAGAGTCCCAGAGCAATGGAGAAGAGCAATCGGCGACCTCTGTTCTCCATGCTTCCCCATTGAAAGGGCTGCACATCTCCTTTGGCCTCTTCTTATACCTCTTGTGTGTCCATCCATGGCCTCTGAGCTGGCCAGAAAGCTCTATGGTCCACTCTGGACAGCTGACCGTGGACCCCGCTCTCCAATCCAAGGCCCTACCCATTGGAGGTCATGGAGCAACAACACAAACAAATCTCCTGGAATATAACTTAAGTTTTGATTTAGTTTGAGCTACTTTATCTCCAGGTTTCTGTTTTATATAGAGTATTTGGTTGGCAGTTTGAAAGTCTGATATGAATAAAAAGATCATGTTATGAGTTTTATCAACAAACAATGGGATACTATTTGTAAAAAACAGCATGGTAAAATTAATTGCTTGCGTGGTGCTGGGGGTTGGGCTCAGGGTAGACACCTCTGCTACTGTATGTGTATGTTATATACTGAGTAGTAGATACTATTCTAAGCACTTTGAATTGAGTAATTTCATTTTTATAATAACCCTGTGGTGGTCTGAAAGAAAATGGCCCCCATAGGGAGTAGCCCTATCAGGAGGTGTGGCTTTGTTGGAGTAGTTGTGGTCTTCTTGGAGGAAGTGTGTCACTGTGAGGGGGTGGGTTTTGAGGTCTTCTATGCTCAAACTATGCTCAGTGTGGGGCATAATCTCCTTCTCCTGCCTGTGGATTGAGGTGTAGAACTCTCAACTCCTTTCCCAGCACCATGTCTGCCTGTATGCCACTTACCATAATGATAATGGACTAAACCTCTGAAATTGTAAGCCAGTCCCAATTAAATATTTTTCTTTATAAGAATTGCCATGGTCATGGTGTCTCTTCACAGCAATAGAAACCCCAACTAAGATAAACCCTGCGAAGGAAATACTGATATCTTCATTTTTATGGCTAAGAGTGAACATAGAAAGTCTTAGGTTACTAAAGTCACTAAGGGGATGGTATAGTTTAAGCGTTGTAGACCTGGGGCTTTACACTAGTTCTCTTGACAGGGATTTGGACAGTATTTTGGCATAATTTATGTAATATTTAGTAAGGAAAACTATATATGGGGAATTTGGGCTTGGCACTTGGCAATATTTCTTTGTGAGGTAATGAGAACTTAGAAGTGACTAGAAGAAAAGAGGGGGCAGTTTGTAGGGAAAGTCAGTAGGTCTGGAACAATACCATAATGGGAAGAAAACTTGATATAACTTCCTGACTTGATTTATGACTATCAGCACACTGCGAGCAGAAATGGGGAAGTCAGGGGGCAAGCTGGATATTCGTTTTTATTTAGATGAATTAAGGATTCCCAGTAGAGAATGGACCAATTTCAGCTGTAGTGTGAAAGACTGGCTGTTTTCTTTGCGTATGTTTTGCTTTGATTGTTTACTGTGTGTACCATATCATACTAAAAACATGGATGTGTAAAAGGATCAAAAATGATTCAAGTTTAGAAGCTATTAGGACAGTTTACCGTGGTTGACATGCAAACAGAAAGTCAGATGATTCTAAATACAGGCTGAAGGCTCCTACTTGAAGTGCCCAGGACTCTAAATGTTTTGTGTTTCAGATTTTGGAAAATTTTCATCTACATAATGAGCTGTTGTAGGAATGAGAACCAACTCAAAACATGAAATTCACTTATACTTCATATATACCTCATATATCCCATAGCTGAAAACAGTCCCATACATTTGATCGTACCAGCCTTTTGACTGTGGCTTGTGACATGAAGTTAAGTGTAGAGTTTCTGCTTCTGACATCTGATCATCCCTCTTAGTTTCAGACTTTAGAGCATTTCGAGTCCACTTTCCACAGGTTTGGGGGTTGGAGTCCTTAACCTCTCTGTAGAAACAGGGTGCCGCTTTTGATGTAGTTGTGCGCAATGATTATACCTAACTACACGTTTACATATGTCTATCAAACATGTACCCGGGAAGGCAGTGATTTAGCATAGTAAAATGGAAGAAAGAGTAACTACTAAGAAAGTGGAGACTGGTGGAGGGAAAAGGGAGAGAGTAATGGGGAGTCAGCATGGTCAGAGCCCATGTGGAAAAGCTATAAACTCACTATTGTGTATAATTAATATATTCTAATAAGGAAAAAAGAGGACTTTAGATATGAGAGAACTCACTCTCCTAAAAACTTCTGCTATAATCAGGCTGCAAGAGAATGCGTGGAAGGTCTTTGTTGGGGGGAGGGTTTGCATTCTGAGAAAATCCTGAAGAGGAACATCTCCTCTTGCCTAGTTTCTGACCATGCTAAGAGATAGAAACGTCAAAGATATTTCTCTTTACGAAAGAGGCTGTGATGGAGCCCAGTCTCACTTTGACAGACAAGCTGTACCATGGATTCCCATTCTGGTGGGTCAGGCTGAGCTGGGGCTGCCCCGGTAAAGCAGGAGAAGTGGGCTCGAGCTAAAGCTGTCTACCTGTACCTTACAGAAGAATGGAATCAAATCTACTGAGATGCTTAGCGTTTAGAAAGAGACAAGGATTCAATGGGTTTTCAACTTAAAAAATTCCTTTCTTGACTGGTATAGTGTGGGAATTGATTTCCTGCCGCTACGAATGGGAGGTCCCATGTCTGCCTTCCTGGAGGTCTGTTTTAATAATTGCGCCCATTACTTACTCTTGGTGGCTTAAGTTGTAAGGCGTGAATGCCGTGAAACATTTGATTTATTGGTCAGGACGATCTGGGAGAACTATACACATGTTTTGCAGACAAGAGTTCTGGCTCTAGGTCCATGTCAGCCTTCACAGTTTGCTGTATAGGGAGAAGAATGCATGCTAATTTTAGATACTCATTGGGCTCAAACTGCATTCATTCATTTCTTTATTCACAGAAACTAGTGACCCACTTTGGGCTCTGTAATGAAAAGAACAGATGCTCCCATGAAGCTTATGTGCAAATAGAGAAAAAAGTTCAAAAATAAACATATAACTGCGATTTCTAAGATGTTGATGGTTAATATAATTAGTAGGGAAAGGAAAAGTATCAGAGGTGAAACTGGAGAATAGATGGGACACTTACTAAAATGGTTTTTGTCACATGTGGTCACAAAAGTTCATTCGTAGTACTAAGAGAGAGTTGGACTGTACACATACAGATGCCAGTGTGCTGTGCGGAAAGCCCTGCTCCTGTGTATAGCTGGGGTCGTGAGTAACAGTGGGGTTTCCGATGGTAAGGTGTCATAGTGGTTCGCGTCCTCTGTATCTGTTGAACTAAGACCCACTGAAGCTTTTTCATAGTTAGTGCTTTGGCTGCTCAGCCATCTCCCTTGACAGTTGAATAATTTATTTTTTTCTTTTATTTTGATTATGAATTCCCCTCCGCCTATTACTTCAGGTTCTTCCCAACTCCCCATCTATTCCAATCTACACCCATTCTGTCTCTTGTTAGAAAACAGGCACCTAAAAATAATAATCAAGTACAATAAGGTAAATCAAAGCCTAACAGATAAGGGTATGACAAAACAGCCAAACAAGAAAAAGGGCCAAAAAAAAGCACAATACATACAGATGTAGAGACATATATGCTTGTATGTACAATATTCCCATAAAAACACAAAACTGGATGCCACAGTATATATGCAAAGGACCTGTAAAATAAAAAACAAAACCAAAAACAAACAAAAAACAATGTCCTGACTTAACATTGTGAGACAAAGAACCTCCAGAGATACTGTTGAATTTGTTTTTTTGTTAGCCATATACTGCTTGGCATGGAGCCCACTCTGCATTCATTCATTTCTTTATTCACAGAAATTAGTGACCCACTTTGTTTTTGTTTTTGTTTCCAAATGACTATCAGTTGGAGATAGCTTCTGGGTTATCCTAGGGCTTCTCTCAGCTCTAGGACCCTGTCTTAGCTAGGGGTTCTGTGGCTATGAAGAGACACCATGGCCACAGCAGCTTTTATAAAGGAAAACATTTAACTGGGGCTGGATTAGAGTTCAGAGGTTTAGTCTTTTATCATCATGGCAGGAAGCATGGTATCACGAAGGCAGCCATGGTACTGGAGAGGTAGCTGAGAGTTCTATATCTTGCTCCAGGCAACAGGAAGTGAACTGTCTACCATATTGGATATAACTTGAGCATATGAGACCTCCAAGCCTGCCCCCCACAGTGACACACTTCCTCCAATAAGGCCGCACTTACTCCAACAGGGTCACATCTCCTAATGGGCTAAGCATTCAAACACATTAGTCTATGGGGGCCATACCTATTCAAACCGCCACAGAGCCCCATCTGGTGCAGACCCATGCAGGCCCTGTGCATGCTGTGACAGTCTCTGTGAGTTCATATGTGTGCCAGCCCTGTTGTGTCAAGAAGGCCATACTTTCATGGTGTCTTCCATCTGCTCTGGCTCTTATGTTATTTCTGTCTCCTTTTCTGCAGGGTCCTGTAAGCCTGAAGGGAGGGGTTTGATGGAGACATCCCTTTTAGGGCTGAGTGTTCCAAGGTCTCTCGCTCTCTGCATATTGTCTAGCTGTGGGTCTCTGTATGTTCCCATCTGCTGCAGGAAGCAGATTCTCTGCTACTGGCTGACCAAGACCCTGATCTATGAGTGTAGCTGAATATTATTAGGAGTAATTTTATTGCCATGTTTCTTTTCTCCTCTAAGTCCCCAGGATTTCTAGTCTCTGCTTCTTGGCCACACACGCAGTGTTGGGTATGAGTTATATCTTCTGGAGTAGGCCTTAAGTCAAATCAGGTATTGGCTGAATACTCTTATAAACTGTGTGGCACTGTTGAACCAGTGTATCTTGTAGGCAGGTCACTCTTATAGATTAAAAGATTTGTAGCTTTCTTCTTTGGTAGCATCTAGAGTACCTTCCAGTACCATGTATGGGTGAAGTTTCTGCATAGGCACAGCTGTACTGCTTCATGTTCAACGAGTTGTTTAGCTATTATCTTCAGCGATGTGACCTCACCATCAGTTTATGGGGACATAATCGCCTTGTTTGTTTGTGCGTTCTCATGAGGTTTCATTGGCCAACAACTCCATTAGTTGTAATCTATTCCCCACACTGTAAGCTTCACTGATGACAAGAAATACTCAGTTGGGGCTCTGTCTCATTCCCTAAGTTATTTGTCAATTTCATTTAGATCACCTTCATATATGTACACATTATAGGAAGCTTCTACTGTGTTAGATTTCCATATGGCCCCTAATAAAATTAAGATGGTCCTTAATTTTAGCACCCTTCCAGTTTTTCCTCCCTTGACCCCTCTTCCCTCTTCTCTGTTTGATCTTCCCATTCTAGTTCCCACTTACCCTCCATCTCCATCTATATCTGTCTGTGCTATTTACCCTTTCTAGGGATATCCACCCCTCTTCCCCAGTCCCTTACACTCTACCTACCCTCTGTGGTTATACGAATTATAGCTTGCTAGTTAATGATGTGATAGCTAACATCATATAAGCAAATACAAACCATATTTGTCTTCCCACATCTACATTACTTCATTCAGGATGGGTTCTTTTTCTAGTTCTATTCATTTACTTATGAATTTCATGGTGTCTTTTTAAAAAATGGCTGAGTAATATTCCACTGTATAAAGGTACCACACATTTTAATACATTTATCCATCAACAGAAGTCTAAGTTGTTTCCAATTTCTGACTATTGTGAATAGAACAGCAGTGAACAGGTTGAGCAAGTGTCTCTGTAGTAGAATGAAGTGTCTTTTGAATAAAGGCCCAAGAGTAGTATAACTGGATCTTGAGATTGATTGATTTCCAGCTGCCCAGGGAACCACCATACTGATTTCCATAATGACTGTATAAGTTTGCACTTCCATGAGCAATGAATGAGTGTTTCCATTTCCCCCCACATCCTCTTTAGTATGAGCTGTCACTTGTTTTATTGATCGTTGTCATTCTGATTGGTGAAAGATGATATCTCAAAGTAGTTTTGATTTCCATTTTCCTGATGACTAAGGATGTTGAACCATTCTTTAAGTGTTTCTCAGCCATTTGGGTTTCCTCTTTTGAGAATTCTTTGTCTAGATCTGTGCCTCATTTTTAATTGATTTGTTTTCTTGATGTGCAGTTTCTTCTTATTTCTTTTAGTTCTTAAAATATGTTTTGGATATTAGCTCTCTATTGGATGTGCAGTTCATCTCTTTTTCCATTCTGTTTTTGCCACTTTATCTGAATGATGGTGTACTTTGCCTTAAAGAAGCTTTTCAGTTTCATGAGGTTTTCTTTTTAATTGTTGATCTTAGTACCTGTGCTGTTGGTATTCTGTTCAGAAGTTCTTTTCTTTGCCAGTGAGTTCAAGGCTATTCAACACTTCCTGTTCTAGATATTTAGTATATTCAGCCTTATGCTGAGGTTATTGATCCATCTGGGGTTTTGTGCATAGTGATAAGTATGGATCTATTTGCATTCTTCTATATTCAGACATCCAGTTTAACCAGCATCATTTGCTTACAATGTTGTCTATTTTCCTGTATGTGTGTCTGGATTCTTCATAAAAAATCAGGTCTCCATAGATTGGTGGACTTATTTCTGGGTCTTAGTTCTATTCCACTGATCAGACAGTTGTATAATTTCTATCTTTAAAAACTGAACATGATATTCTCTTAAGTAAGTAATTATTTACATTTATGGTGACTAGTATTCACTGAGTCTCTGGTTGACATCTTATAATCTTCTTGACAAATACATAATGTTGTAATTTCTGTTAATATCCAGATGATAACTGTGGAAAAAAAACTCACAGGAGTATAAAGACCTTGGTCAAGGTGGTAGTTGATTCAACTTGTTGCTGCCTTGCATATTGCTGTTCATTCCTAACCATACACAGTACTGCTCTGTAGAAGTTGGGTCTGTCAAATAAATACTTTTTTATTCAGTAAGTGAATATTGGACATAATTTATATTCTTATATAATTGTAATATGAGGTTAAAATGCTTTTTGATAGTTTCTACCCACTTTCCTCATCTCTCCTACCCGAACTAGAATTTCAAACCTTTTATAGAAGTTACTGAAGCTTTGCTATATGCTAGCTTTCTTTCATAGATCAGATCTTGAGTAAGAAGCTGACAGCAAGATGTACCATCTATGCTAAAGGGGATGAGCATGTGCTGTGCTTTCAGAGCGCAAACTTCCTGAGATATTTCTTTGGTATCTCACTTGCTGGGCTAGGCTTAGTTCCACTTCCTCATTTACAGAATAGGGCTAATATGATGATTGCTGTGTTAGAAGTGGTGCATTCCCAAGCACAATTCACAGAGCATAGTATTTTGCCAATAAATAGAGGGCAATTGGGTCATTCCTTAGTTATTTCCAGGGTGTTAGAGGTTGCTGAGTTCATCTTTCCCTAGGTTTCCTAATTACCAACAGGAAAATGGGAATTCAGGGTTCCTTTTAAGAAATGATTCTTATGTCTACATTTGAAAAATGATTTATGCTTTCACATCAGGGAAAGAGGTTTTATGTAGCATCTTTCTTTTAAATAAAAATTGAGAACATATTGTCTGAACTGGAACTGTCTCAGAGGTCTAGGATGTATGGCTCCTGTCTGTGTGATGCTCTCAGTATTCTCTTGGGTGTGGTGGGGCCTTCTGCATTTGTATTCCCCAGTCTTTTATTCCAGGCATCACAATGTTGTCTAGACTTTTTTGTGTGAATTCCATTCAGTGGAGATGGAAAATCCATGTATTAAATTTAAGCATTGCTCTCTCCTTCCCTTGAAGCAACAAACTGATGGAGAGTTATAGCAGAATATTGGTGTAGGGAGATGCTCATGGGTTCTGAGGAGACAGAAGTCAGTATGACTAGCAGTATAGACAAAGCAAAGGTTGTCTGGTTACCAAAAATGAATACGCAATGAACAAGTCTACCTGACTGTAGAGTCTGATATATAGAAAAATCTTATATTAGATTATTATATATTGATGTCTAGAGTATCAAGTAAATTAAGGGTGGTCCCTTGTCCTTATGGAACTTACTTGGTTGGGTCATAGGCCACATTCAAGGACTTGATTCAGACCTGCCTGTGAACATTTTCCCTTATGTGCCCCTGTTAACTCTCATGTTTATTCCCTAAATTTCCAGCCCCATTCTATACAGGATTGATGGAAACATTCACTGTGGGCTTCTTTGAAAGGGAGACCAGCAGCCCTCACTCACTGAGGTGCTTTAGGGATGTGTGGCTGAGCTTTCAGGGTCAGACCCAGCTCTCAATGGGCTATGCAAAGTTTTTACTCTTCTGTCTAATGATACTCTCAGATGTCCTATTTGCTTTATCCCTGTCACCAAGAGTGGTATTTTGTTTTAATGCATTGACCAGTGTAGGTAGCAAAACATTGATGGGTACATCAAAAATTTTCAACTTACAACATGCCTCATCTGTCTTCTGGGACCTTACATTTGAGGACCCAGTGATTCTACTAAGACACTAAGTACACACATCATTGGTTTATTGTGGATCCTATGCTCTAAATATTTTAATGAATAACAAAGACTCAATTTCTATAGACAATCATTATTTGTGAGTCAATTTTGTCAGGTAACATGAACACATTGCAGGATTAGTTTAGAGTGAGAATTCTTAAAGTGGGCATCTTAAATCCATGCTCACATATTCTCCTTCCCATGCTTACATTTTTCATGTCCGTTGCCCCCTTGCTTCTTCCTCCAATATCTAATGTCCTTTCATCTTTCCCAAGTCCATAAATTCAACTAACTTAGGGGAAACAGCCTTGACTGGGAGATTTAGTTTAGTATAGTATGTAAATGGCTACCTATGTTGTAAGGTGGGTTCCAAAGACATAGCTAGTAGACATCTGATCCTTGGAAGGAATACAGTACAAAACAAGAATACCATACTCTCGTGGTGCCGCATGCCAATTTGTAGATTGAGGATTCTTCTTAGTGGCTTTTTTTAAAGTCAGGATTTTGTATTGTGCCATAGTACCATACTACAACACAGAAACAAATGTGCATATGTTTTGTAGAATAATTTGGATTTACATCCAAACTTCACAATTGCCTGGTTTTTGACTCAGGCTCTTCCTGAATCTCAGTTTCCTTATCAGTGGTGTATAATTGTCAGGGATGTTATGTTGAAAAAAATAGCAGAAGCTATAGCATTATAAGTTAGAGTATAAATCCTAAATTTGGGCAGAAGCAGCATACGGAAGGTGGTGAATGCATTATACAGGGACAGAAGATAAAATCAAGACATTTTTATATGATAACAACTTTGTTAAAAGTTCTTATGGGAATCCAGAGTTATTTAGGGGTATGTCCTAATTTTAAATGAGCCAAATATAGTTTTAGAAACATATTCATTGTCTTACGTATAGCAACAGGGTATAAATGTTCATGACTGAATACACTTTTTAAAATTAAAAATAATTGAATTACCTGAGTGCATTGGAGAAATGATTTTAGTTCTTAAAATATATTAAATATGGACCAGCTCAGGGATAGATTTTATTGCAAAGTGTGGGTTAGCTTTTTGAGGTGGCTCTTTACATTTATGTTCCTCTCCTGTCTGATGTCTTACAATTCTCTTTTTTACCCACAGATTTACCAATAAAGAGATATAGAGAATATGAGCTGGTGACACCAGTTAGCACAAACCTAAAAGGACACTATCTTTCCCATATCCTTTCTGCAAATCACAGAAAGAGGTCACCCAGGGATGTGTCTTCTAACTCAGAGCAATTGTTCTTCAACGTCACTGCATTTGGAAGAGATTTTCATCTTCGACTAAAACCCAACACTCGCTTCCTAGCTCCTGGGGCTGTTGTGGAATGGCATGAGACAGCGCCAGCGCCTGGGAATACAACTGTCCCCGGACAGGGCCATCAACCCGGAAGTGCTTCGGAAAGACTCTGGAGATCAGAGCCTCTGCAGACTAGCTGCGCTTATGTTGGTGACATCATGGACATTCCAGGAACCTCTGTTGCCATTAGCAACTGTGATGGTCTGGTAAGACTCATTTCCTTTCCTGTGTGTGTGCACATGGGAGTGTGCAGGTTTTGGCACTCAGTGTGTCCTCAGCATCGCAAGGTAGAGGTGGAAAGGAAACCCAACTCGAAGGCAGCTTGGTGGGTGGGGCAGGCCCCCTCTGCCCTGCAACTGTTATAGCTTATGTATACTGCCTTGTCCGTCTTACAACCTCTGGGTTTCCTGAGTCTTGCAGGAACTTCATTCCATTGGGAGGAAAGACTAGAAAGAAGGTGACTAATAACTGATAAAGTGTAGTGTCCTTCTTGCTAGGCTATCATATTTCTAGGTTAGAAACACTGAGCTACCCAGCCCCAGAACTGTCCCTACTCTGTAGATTTCCGGAACAAACTTCTGCTTCGGTAGACAACCCCTTTCCCCACATTGTCTTATCAGCTCTGGCCACAATTCTGTCAGTAGAGGTTGTTCCAGCTATCCCTAAGATGACCGTGGCTCCTATCCCTGGCATGCCCGTAGCACACACAGCCTTTGATGGCCTGTGGCAGGAGGTGTTGGCCTGCTTCACCTTCTAGCTTTCCTCTCTTACTTGAGTTCAGGGGCAGATGTCATGATAGTGGCAGGTAGTTTACCCTGGGGCAGGGAAACACTGTTGCTAGAAGCCCTAGATGACAATTTCTTTTCTCTGCACAGTCCTGCCATGTGCTATGTCACACCACCATTTGAGAAGTGACAGCTCATACTGATTTTTGTGCTTTGTCAGTTTACCAATATGCAGGGATGTTTGCTATAATCTTATATCACGAGTTTTACATTAAGTTTTTCTAGACTTACTAGTACACTGTTGCCTTGTTAATTCACATGGTTTGTCAGCAGGGGAAACTGGTTGGGAGTGGAGGAAATGGGTAAGTTAATTGCTTTTCTGGGTTACTGGAGGTCAGTGATTTCCTTCTGTGCTGCTTTTAAGATCAAGGGAGATTATCAAGCACTAAGGTTTTTCCACATTAAAAAAATACTTTTAACTTCTAATGAAAGCATTAGGTTTTATCTAGTAAAAAAATAGTATGTAAAAAGGACAAACTCAGGAAAAGTCTGGCTGAAAAAAGATGGGAGGTCTTCTTTCTCCTCTTCCTTCTTGTCCTTGAACCTTTGGTTCTCTGAGAGTTAGAACCATCATAGCATCGGGGGCTCCTGGACATTAAGGTTAACCATTTAGTAATGATGGATGGATGTCTTTTTCAAAAATATTAGATAGTCACATCTGGTGAATATCACAGGCATTTTATCCTCGTTGGATCTTTGGGCAGGACCAAATGAACTGTGTGGGCAGTTGCCAGCTTCTAACAAAAACATCCTCAGGGCTTCTGCTTTGAGATCTGGTCCCTTCAAAAACACACTGTTGCAGTGCTTGCCTCAGTAAGTCTGGTTGCAGAGGCACATTCTTAACCAAGTCTGTTTTTGAAAGACTCAGACAGTGAGCATGTGATTGAGAACATTTGGTAACTGTAGATTCAGCTCAATCTGGTAAGTGAAATGTTTGACACTAAAAATAGGCATGGTCATGTAGCCACTGGCAGGGTACTTGGAGAAGCTGGTTTTGGGGGACTGACCTTTAAGGTGCTGATGGTGGACATCTGCTTCTGGGAGCTGAAGCTGCTCTGTCTAGGCCAGTGTCGTCTTACTATCTTCTTCCACGGAGATTCTTGTGGCTGTGTACCACTGATGGGCAGAGGGGAGGTCCATGCCTTTCTGGTTTACATACTGACTTTCGAGGTTGTAGAAACTCTGAGGAAGAGAAGACTGAAACTGTGTTTCCAGGTCAATATAAGGCTGTTTTCGGATGAAAGACTCTGTAATTCTCAGTATATAGAGGGAGATAAAAAGAGTGTGGCATGCGATTGGTTAAAGTTCCCCCATTTACTTCATCTATGGGACCATGACTGTTGCAAGCTTGCTTCTTAAACTACGGCTTGCTTGGTCCTTCCATGCCCTATAGTGGCTGATATTATCTAGTTTTGTGTGACCTATGCCAGGTTTGAGCTTTCACCCACGTCATCCACCTTGCCTCCCTTTTCGTGCAGCAAGGCAGCCAGTTTGTATGTATTTAAAATAAAAAGTGATGGGTTAGCCCATCATTTAATCATTATTATATCTCATGCCACTTAATAACTGACATAGGTTCTTGAAGGTACTGAGGAAGTGTGTAAGTGACTGTAAAAACAATGGACAGAGCCCTTTACATTACTTTTGGACAAATTATACTTGAAGCAAGAAGAAAAAAACATCATGGAGATGACACAATGCCCCTTGGGGGGGCTCTACTTTGAGACCACTGATTTTCTGTAGACTAAGCTTACCCTCAAGAGTCCCTTAAGCTTCGTGATTATTGCTCCAATTAATGTGATTGTAGAAACACTGATCCAAAGTTAGGACAGCAGTTAAACACTCATGTATGCCAGACTCTGCATTTGATGCATGGGGTGAATATTGAAGTAGGCTCGGCTTAGCCTTTGTCTTCAGTGAGAACTGGAAATCAGGTATGCAAAAACATGCTCAAGGACTCAGTCTGATATCAAGGATGCTGCAAGATGAGAGTGGGGGGATGTGAGAGCTTAGATGATGGAAAGGTTATTTCTGCCTTGGATAATAGTAGTCTTGATGGAAAAGCTGCACTCTGATGTTGGAGAACTGAGAAGATGAATGTGTATGTTAACATAATCAAGGGTGAAGGAAAGGAAGAGGTGGGAAGAACCGCAAACCTCTGGGGAAGGTGGCAGGGTTGTATGTTCACATGACTGGGGAGAGCTTGAGAAGATTGATTTCATGAGGTTTGTAGGCCATGCAACAGAAATATGGGAGAGTCCCTGTAGAGTAGGTCCATCGTTACCTGAATATAGGACAAGATGAAGGGAAGACAGAGAGAAAAAGAAGGCCATCTCACAGATGATGGTCAGATGCATGGCTGGTGCTGTCGGGGTCACCTGGATGTTCAGGATGACGACAGGGCAAAGAATGATGGACCTTATTTTTCCTCATAGAATATGTCCTGGAGGCCCTTGGACTTTGCCGTTGGTATTTAGTCAAGTTTGTACAAATAGTAATTCTTTTTCTAGAGTTCCTGGAATTTTAAATGAGAAGTATGGAACTTGCTTTTGGAGAATCAGAGATGATTCCCATAATCTCAGGCTAACCAACCTTTATGTCTGAGGAGTTAAATTATATTCTTTATGAATATTTATATTAGTTTGGTTTCTTCCATCTGGTATGTTTCCCACACCTTCACATCTGTTTACATTCTGATCAGGTTTCTTCATTCTGTCTCTAAAGGGCATTTCTAATGCCTTTTAGTGATTTCTGCTTTCACACAGAAATTAAAATAAAATGCAGATGAAGATAATAAAATAATTTTATCTAATCAATGTCACTAAACTCTTGAGGGTAAACCAATAATACCTGTATTAATAAGGGAGTTGATATTCATTCATACTTTATGTCATAGTATCTAGTCTCTATAGGTACATATAGGTATGTTCATATAAGAAATATGTATTTCTACACATTTATATATACATATATATATTTATAAACACATATCACATAATTGGGAAAGTCAGCCATACTCGGCATCATTTTCAGTCAAGAGAAATGTATCTAAATTTAAAGATGCATTGTTAAATTATAATTGCATAAAACTAACTGTAGTGCATATTGTATACTGCCAGAAGAATTTTGCAGCCATTTCATATTGTATTTGCAGTGAGCTGGAATGTTACCAGCTTTGCTCCTAAAATTGATGGGATGCTAATTCTTTACCCTTAATTAGTCTGTGTCCTTCATCATTGGCAAGTATCAGGAAAAAAGTATATCTTACGAGAGCCTGTCTCAAAATAAAAATTTAGGAGGGAATTTAGGTTCGTGAAAGGTTCTTGCCTATTGTATGTGTACCCTGGGTTCAATTATAGTAGTTCAGAAAAGAGAAAACTAACCCTTCAGGTTCTTTTGTATTTTTTACCATATTTAATATGTGGTAATTTACCATATTAATATGTGGTAATTGACTGTTATTGGTAAATTTCCAGTCATTTGAAAAACTACCAGTAGTTAAGTTTTTGTGGAGCTGATTTTATATGAGAATTCTCTCTCTCTCTCTCCCTCTCTCTCTCTCTCTCTCTCTCCTTTTCTTGGTATATCATGACATTGAACCTAGTGTCTTATACATTTTAGGCAGGTACCCAGTCACTGAGTTACGTCTTCAGCCCCATGAGACTTTTCAGTTGTTTAGAGAGTAACATCCTTCATCCCCATATTCAAGTGTCAACTGTAGCTGCATGTTGTTTTAATTTTCTCACTCATCCATGCATTTTTATGGCCTGTTATTCCTTATGAAAATATTTATGATTGTTAAGTATGTTTTTATTAATGGACATATTCCTTTGTCTCTTGAAACTTGTTTTGTAAAGTCTGTTTTGCCTAATGTTGATATATGGGATGGGCTTTCCTTTTAATTAACTTATGTCTCTGGACCTAAAGTGATTTTCTGATAAACACTGAATAGTAGAATTATTCTTATTGTTTTATTTTATTATATATGTTTTCTTTCACTCTATATTGCATGAGATTTTTCAAATGGCTATTGTGTTTTTGCAACAAATATCAGCACACACAACTTTAAATGGGGGATTCTGTGATAAAGTGAATGGTCTATCCGAGGCCCTCTTCCATCTTGTTTTCCATCCTTCTCTAAAGGGACCAATGGATTCTCCTACTAGGTCTTACCTGTAGAATATTGGAATTCACAGATGAGACCCAGAGTCTCAGGTCTGAGTAAGCTAAGAGGGCAGTCTGCATGCCTAACCTTTAGCAAGCGAGAACTCGCCACGAATGAGGAATCTATTGTGGTGTCTGTGGAGAAGGCCGTGAGAAACAAAGAACTCTGTGTGTGGTGTTTGAGTCATAATGGACTGTGAAGGGCTTGCTAGGGTATTTCCTAAACTCTTTAAATTGGATAGAAATTCCCTATGATGTAGTAAGGATCAACACCCACACACATTGTTATCTGGTGAACGATATATCCACTTAAGCTTCTTATCCTGAAATCTTTATTCATAACACCACTGAATGTGACTGTATTTGGAGAAAGGACATTTCAGGTGATTAAGAAAAACTGTGGTCATTAGAGTGGGCCTTAATTCACTGTTCTGAAAAGAGGAAGTGATTTCAGACAAAGACAAGCCAAGAGGCAAGAGCATGGCAGGATATGGAGATGAGAAGGTGTCTGTACAGGCCAAGGAGAAAGGCCCCAGGAGGACTACCAGCTTCATGAGGCAGAGCTTCCAGCCTCCAGAACTCATTCATATATTTCTGCTGCTTAAACATCCTATGGCATTCTGGTTTAGGAGTTCCCAGAACTCGGAGTTATGTTGCAAAAGCAGTGTACCACTGACATGATTCTTTTAAATAATTAGTTTATCCTTTGACAATTTCATCCCTATGTATAATACATTCTGTTCACATTCCCTGCCCTCCCCGTTAACCCTCTCTTACCTCATCACCTCTTTGGTTTTGTGACCAACTGAGTTTGCCCATCAGTTCGTAACATCTGCATCTACTCATTCTGTACCTGTACAATACTGGGCCTATCCATATTCAGTATGGTTTGGAGGGCTGGGGGTTCTTGGGCTTAATCTCTCCCTGATACCTTACTCACCCTCCCTTGGATAGCCTACACCATGTAGGCAGCCCTGGTTGTGTATTTTCTTTAAAAATAACCCATTTTATGTGTATGTGTGCTTTGCCTGCACATATGCTCTGTGCACCATTGTGCACACATTGGCAGAAGAGGGTGTTGGATCCTCTGAGACTGAAATCATGGTTGTGAACCACCATGCACGGGTGGGAATGTAACCTGAGTTCTCTGAAAGCATAGCCAGGACTCTGAATCACTGAGCCATTTTTCCAGTCACTATTTTCCTTTTGAAAATCCATTCTGTCCATCTCTGTCTCAATTAGAGAATTTAGCCCATTCACATTTAAATTAATTACTGATAAGGAAAGGTCTTAATTTTGATGTCTAGTTTCAAGTGGTTGATAGAAATTCTTGTCTCTCATTTCCTATATTATTATTTTCCTTTATGTTTAGGTGGTTTTTTTGCAGCAAAATATTTTAATTCTTCTATCATCATTTTTTTTGTATATATCCTTTAGCTGTATTTTTTGTGGCTACTGTTAGAGTTACATTTAGCATCTTAAAGTTATAGCTCCTTGTTTTGAACTTAGTTTTTTTTTCTTGTTTAACTTTTAACTTTACTTAGATTTTTTTGTTAAAAGTGACAACTATTTGTCAGAAATGTATATTTACTGTTTTAAACTTATTTTAACAGTGTTAAAATATGAAAACTGCTCTTTTAGTAGCTCTGTCCCTTCTTTCAATTGTGGATGTCATAAAATTTTATATTTATGAGTTTTGTGTCTAAAAATTTAAACTAAAATATTTAACTCCTTTATCTGTTTTAAAATTGTTTCATTAAACTTTAAAAAAATTAATACATAACTTTTCCTTCTTTCTTCCCCTCCAACACCATCCATGCTCCCTCCCTGAAACCCTTCCCTGTGTCTCCCCAGTTCCCTCTCAAATTGATGGCCTCTCCCTCACCATCTATTATTGCTACCCATATATTTAAGTGCATAAATACATAAATAAACCTGCTGAGTCTGTTAAACGTGGTTTGTGTATATATGATTTCAGGGCTGACCACTTTGTTTTGACTAACCAGAACCTTATCCCTGGGAGACGCTAGTTCTACCCCCCTCTCTCTCAGCAGTCATTAGATGCCTGTAGTTCTTTGTCTAGGGACAGGGCCCTGTGAGGTTTCCTCAGTTCTGTGTCAACATGTCTATTGATATTATCAATGTTCAGGTTTTGTTTAGCTAATCGTATTGTTAACATATCACAGGCCAAGCTTTCCTGACATTTCTAGAAGACAGATTTTCACATGGACTTGAGGTCCTTTAGCTCTTACAACCTTTCCGCCTCCAAGCCCCACTTCTTTAAATTCTCAGAGCCTTCAGTGCAGGAGTTATGCTCCAGATGTCTCACGTGGTGCTGGGCTCTACATGATCCATTGTGATCTGTTGTGGTTTTCTGTAATGGTCTCCTAAAGATGGATATGCCTATGAGGGTACAAGAAGCATACAGAACACCAAATAGATTGTATTGTGTCTCTTAAATCATGTTATAAGTCAAAGTAAGATTATATACCATTATCAAAATATACCAGCTTTTGTAATGCTCTATTTTTGAATTTACCTTTATGAGGTCTTATTTTTTTCCATATGATTTGAGCTAGATGCCTATTATTCTTTTATTTCAACCTGTGTCACTATTGGTGTTTTTTTGCAAATGGACTCTAATGGACACATTCTCTTAGTTTTTGTTCGTCTCAGAATATCTTAATTTCTTCCTCAAATTTGAAAGGCAATTTTTATGGACAGAGTTCTTGGGGGATTTTTTAAAATGTTTTTATCAGTATATAATTATACACAATAATGGGTTTCATTGTGACATTTTCATACATGAACATAATGTATTTCAATACTCTTCATCTCTACATTACTCTCTTGTCCACCCCGACTCTTGTTGCTCTCCCTTCTTTGTCCAAGTAGCCCCTCCTTTTGTACTGTCATATCTTTTTTTGTTTGTTTGTGACCCAGTGACTTTGATTATCACTGTGTACAGGAGCATGAATGAGCATTTCTTCAGGGGAGTATTAGCAGTTACACCACTGAAAAGATGCTGCCCCCCCATCAGTTACTCAGACATCATTTATCTTTTGACATTTTGACTTTATCTGTCCCTGCCTTGTGTTCTCTAAAACTTGTTAGGAGAAATGATGCAGATAAGCATACTGAGGCACAGCTATGCAGTTTCCTCTTGCCTCTCACATCCTCCCTTTGATTTGTCTAGTAAATACACCTTCAATGCTTTTGGATATAACATCTTTTGGCTTTGTTTATATTCCTTGGAATACCTCATACTTCCTGTTTCTTAGTATTCTATGTGAGTTTTTTTTCTTTTACATTAGACATTTCAGGCTAATAATACATCAGTTCTGACATCAGATTCATCCCTTCTCCACAGTTGCTAAGTTTGCTCATTTTCACCCACTCAAGTGTAACAGGCCTTACCCTGACTTGGAAACATAAGGGTTTTTTGTTGTTTGTTTGTTTGTTCCTTGGCTCCCTTATTCCCCAGGTATACACAGTTGACTTTCTAATTTTCTTGACATATGCAGTTGCTTTGGGAACTGTCAGTGCCAGGCTCTCCACAAAGGTACAGGATAAAAGTAAAATGTGAAAAAGACGTGCTGGTTTTGTGAAGTCACTTCAGCCAGAAGGGAAGGATGCCCAGACAATAAGAGTGAATCTGGGAACAGTCGCTGCCATGCCCTCTGCCTCTCGAGCAGGTTCCAAGCATTTTCAAAGGAGACAGGTCCTTTGTGGCTTGCATGTTGTGGGTAGGCTGTGTGCAAGGACATGTCTGCTTCTGTACAATTCAGGGATGATATGTGATATCAGTTGCTCTTCTGATAAGAGCTTGATGTCTTTCTGTTATTTCCCAGAAGAAGATACATCTCCTGGATGTATCTCTGCTTTCTCTGTTGCTCGCCTTCATTAGAGTCCAGAGTCATGTCATGCTACACATTTTGCTGTATGCTTAGTATCTGGGTTCAGGGGGAGATTTCTGGTTCCTGTTCTATCACCCTAGAATCTTCCTGATACATCTTAGTTTTAAAAAATGCTTAGAACATAATAATGCCAAGCTTTGTAGTCAGAATCAAGAAACACCTGCAAGAATGAAAAGTAGCTAAACTCTACAAAGTTCCGACATTTAAAGGAGTTTAGTTTGAAAAATTAGCATCAATAACTGTCAAACTTTTTACAAAATGGCGATGTAGGGTTTCCCTCTGTATGCTGTGATTACCATTAATGAATAAAGGAAACTGGCTTGGCCTGATAGGGTAGAACAGAGCTAGGCAGAGAAAATTAAACTGAATGCTGGGAGGAAGAAGGCAGAGTCAGGGAGAAGCCATGGAGCAGCCGCTAGAGACAGACACACTAAAACTTTGCTGGTAGGCCACGACCATGTGGTGATGCACAGATTAATGGAGATGGGTTAAATTAAGATGTAAGAGTTAGCCAGTAAGAAGTTAGAGCTAATGGGCCAAGCAGTGATTTAAATAATATAGTTTCTGTGTGATTATTTGGGGTCTGAAGTGCTGGGCAGTAGGGAAATGAACTAGCAGCTTCCTTACAACAAATTGGCACCCAACATGGGGCCTGGACCCATGACCCTGAGATTAAGAGTCTCATGTTCTATTGACTGAGCTAGTGTGGAATTTCTTTTTAGCATCCTTCTTTATCTGGTGCCCAACGTGGGACTATTTCAGGGGCTGGGCAGCCGGGAAACAACAAGTGGCCTTACTAGCAACAAAATTGTTGGAGGAAAATGAATTCTTTTGGGAGTGGCCATAATTTTGGATTAGAACCAGATAAACCTGGACTTTGTTTCCATCATTTTCTGTCCTCTGTGCCCCTAACAACCTTTTTTGAGTCTCTTTCTCTCAGTGAGGTGGGAAGGGTGCTTGTCCAATCAAGGCTTTGGAAAGAGTATCAGTGCAGCCCTGAACACCAAAGACTCTTACTCAAGAGCCTTTCTTTTTAACTGCTTAGGATTATTTATTTTAATATTTTCTTATTAATAGTATTAATGATTAAGACTGAAAATGAAAGGCAGTGCAGTCACCTAACTCAGACTGTGAACTCATTTGTAGAAAACACAGACTGCTCTTAAATAAAGACTTTAGGGAAAAAATTTGTTATCAAAGTTGGTCACTTTTCCACATGATGCAGGAAGGCCTGTGTTAACAATTCCTCAGAGGGGCATGCTGATCTCTGTCCACCTGGAGACTTGAAACATGGCAAAGCCATACTTCCCATCTTATTTATTTACCTTCCTTGCTATGTAGGACATCCTAATCATGTTCCACTGACTAGATTCTTCAGTTAGCAGAGGGAAGGTAACTGTGACAGCATACCACATAGCAGCACAGCAGCCTCTGGTGCTGACAGAGGTGTGATGTAGCCCATGTCCTAGTTTCAGAGATGCCAATGAAGTAGGGGTTGTGATGTTGCTATTCCTTTAAGGTTCATTGTGGGCATGTATTTCAAGTTATGAATTGTAGTGTGAGATGTTTTTGAGATAGGAAGATTTCTATGACCTTGGATGTTACTACCTCCCTCCTTCCCTACCCCCTTCCTTCTTCCTTCTATCTCTCCATCTCTGTCTGTCATCACTGTCTCTGTCTCTTTCTCTCTGTATGCACATGCAATGAAGGACAGAGTTCAGTGTTGGGTGTCTTTCATCAATCATTCTCCACCTGGGTTTTTGAGCCTCTCACTGTATCTGGATTAGCAGGGATTATTATTACCAGGGCTCCTCATCTCTTCATCCTCTCAGCTCTGGGGTTACAAGTGTGCACTAGGGATCCAAACTCAGATCCTTATGTTATATGTCAAGCCCTTTATTGACTGAATGTTGCCCAGCTCCTGGGGGTCATATATTATGATTGCTTCCTTAGTCTATTCATTTTGTATCTCAGTGGTGGATAACAGTCTACCTTATCTTTATTTTTATCTCGTCTGCAGTCTTCTATGACAAATAAAACCAAGAAGAAAACCTGGCAAGGCATGTGCATTCTTTTTTATTTTTCTTTTCTCAGTTGTTTTATGACGATGGAAATAATGACAAGACTCTAGGTTTTCAAATCTCAACATAAGATACTTTCTTTTTACAGTTAATTTATTTTGTTGTTTTGAGATTATAATTTAATTATAACATTTCTCCTGCCTTTTCCTCCCTCCAAACCCTTCCATATATCATCCCTGCTCCCCTTCAAATTCATGACCTTTTCCACTGATTATTATTGCATGCTTATATGTAAAGTATAAACATATATTTTCCTGTTCAATCTGTAGGATGTTGCTTATAGGTATGTTTTGGGGGCTGATCGTTTAGCATTGTACAACCAATTGGTGTGCTCTTCCCTCGGGAAGATCAAAGGGTGTGAATTCTTGATCCCTCTGGATGCAGATTCAGATCATGGGAACAAAGGTCGCAAGGGACTATGCTGCTCCAACTATTGAGGAATTCAATTTTGAACTTGAATGACCCCATCAAAGTGGGCTCTTGGGGATGTAGCAAGCTTTTGTTTACCTAACAGGATTTTCTCATGCCAATTAAAAATGTAGGCAATTTCTGGAAGGCTTACTTCTCCATCCAGTGAGTTCCTTCAGGTAGAAGATGTGTATGAGACAAGAGGATCATGTTGCTTTTGCTCAGGTGTCATTTGACCATAGCACGTCCATCTCAAGGTAGGCTCTAGAGCATGTGACTTCTGAGAGAAAATAAGCAATATTTAATAAGAGAATTTGCAAACATTATCAAGGCAGGTCCAGCGGGAAACATTTTATTTAGCACTGCCTGTGAAAAGCACTGCTTTCCATGTGGGGACTGGACTTTTAGGATAATACCTCCTTTGGAAAAAATCAGGATATTTGATCTTACTGAGAGTGTGCCAGTATTGCAAGCTCTTCTGACCGGCTTTGGACACTCCTTCGAGCCGCATACCTGGCTCTGAGGAGGGTATTCACTGGTTGCCAGAGCAAGAGTGCAGCCTTAACTTAGCGATGTGTATCCAGATAAAGTTAAGTCACCATGAGATCTCTGTTTGGTCAGCTGCGCCTCATTGCTAACTTTGGCTTCGACTGTGGGACCACATCTAGACTTAGAATATAAAGATGGGCAAAGAATTTGAGCTATTTTGTTCCTAGCTCCTACCGACTGATAGTAAGGTTTCCAGAGAAGGATCTCTCTTGGTAATCCATGCTTAGAAAAGAGTAGACAAGCGTTAACCTATGAGAATGCTTTGAACTTGGCAGCGTTTCCACCCTACCATACTATTTGTCTTTTATGTACTTAAAACTAGGGTTAGATCAGTGTGATTTTCGTGCACTTACTGAATCTTTGTGGTTTTGAAACATTTTATAAACCTGACAAATTACATGGTGAAATGCTTTTCCTACATTAATAAATAAATAAATTTTTATTTATTACTATTGCCATCATTGTGTGGGTATGCATTGTCGTGGTGTGCATATGGAAGATAACTTGGTGGGATCAGTTTTTTCCTTCCACCTTTCCATAGGTTGTGGGGATCAAACTCAGGACTACAGGGCAAACAGTTAACCTGCTGAGCCATCTCATTGGCCCTCATTTTCCCTACGTTTTAATCATCAGGAATATAAAATTGCTGGTCAGAGTCCCAGTGGTTGCAGGTGACACACTGTATCTACTCTCTGATTACCCTTCCTGCGAAACAGTTAATGCATTAACGCACCATCCCTGTTCTGTTGGGTCTGATGGCACAGTCGCAGACATTCTCATTTTCATGATGGATGGGTCTCTGCAGCTTCAGGAAACTAAAGTTTGGAAATGTAACTATTAGCTTCCTGAGGTTCCTTCTAGGAGCAGTGTTCCATGACTCTGGAGTTAGGTTTTGTATTCTTTATCCTTACAGACAGCACATTCCTGATCAAGGGAGAGATCCAAGCATCACACTGACCCTTGCTAATGAGTAATGATGAGGTTTAGTTGTTTACTCATGGGCTGGAGTGGAAACTGTATGAATGAGTGCTCATATTTCCAGACTCTGAGATATGCTTACTTTCTAGCAACACATTACCCATTGTTTTGGGCGTGGTTTTTAGTATCCTAAACATGACAATTTCTGTGTTCTTAAAGGCTCCAAGGAACCTGACTGCCACTGCAGTTTTTGAAAGTGTTTTAGCTTGACTCTGAATAAGATGGGGAAATGAAACCATATTAAAGCACAAAATGTATTTATTATAAAATTGAGTACAATGAACTGTCCCTCGGATGGGCTGTTAGGGACACAGCAGTCATCTCAGGGTAGGGATGCTGTGCCACTGTATGGAGGCATCCTACTCTCAGGGATGGCTTCTCACACGCTGCATTTACTGGATGTACAACCAGACCAATGACCGTCCTTGATTTCAAGGGCATCATGACCTCTGGGAGGGCTTAGAAAGACATAGATGTATAGGTCCTGCCCCAGAGTGTCAGATCTACTAAAGTCTACAGTGCGTTCTTAAATTTCCATTGCTAATCCTTTGTCAGTGAGTAGCAGACTCTGATACTTGGTTGCTCCTCCTTTATAAGCCTTAGTGCTACATGCTGGTTTTCCCTGGCCATTTTTGTCAGGGTTCTCCAGAGGAACATATGTTTGTGTATAGGTTTTACTAGAATGGCTTACAGACTGTGGTCTAGCTCATGCAACAATGGCTGTCACCAATGGAAGGGCCAGGGATACAGAAGCTGTTCAGTGCATCAGGCTGGATGTCCTAGCTGGTCTTCAGTATACCCTGGAATCCTAAAGAAGTAGGCTTCAGTTCCTTTGGAGAAATGGAATTGCCAGTGAGAGGAAGAGTGAACAGGCAAAGAGAGCAAGCTTCCTCCATCAGTGTCCTCTAGATAGGTGGCCACCAGGAGTTATGGCCTAGGTTAAAGGGGGACCTTCCCACCTGAAAAGATCTAGGTTGAAGGTGTATCTTCTCACCTCAAAAGAACTGGATTAGAAATGGGTCTTCCCACTTCACATGGTTTAGTTAAGGAAAAAAACCCTCATGGGTGTACCTGGCTGCTTGGGTCTTAGTTAATTGCAGATGTAGTCAAGTTGACAACAAAGAATAGCCATCACATCAGCTGATCTGCTTTCTCTTGTAGGAATTTCAACTTTTTCTTTGTCTGTAATACTGTCTTGGCCCTTGCCCACTGCTCTGTTATAATTCCAGCCAGCAAGACTCAGCACCTGTCGGCCTTAGACTGGATTAAGTATGTACAACTCCAACTTCCTCTCAGTCCCCTTGGCTGGAAACTGCACATTCTTTGGAATCACACATGAGTGCCATCTCCTGGGGCTGTGGCCAGGTTTTGGTAAAACACAGAAACTTGGTGAATGTGAACCAAGTCTTTAAACATGCCTTGAGCCTTGTTTCCTCCTATGATTCAGGTCAACACTTCCTGCTGGGGCTCTGAGGTGGCTCTTTGTGTTGTGTTAGTGGCCATGAGTTCCTAAGAAGTGCTGTGAGTTTCCGAAGTCGTTTTGTTCCTACTGACTGATGGTGGACTGTGCCCGGAGTACGCCGTCCTTGAGACCGTCAGTCATCCTGTGCTTTAGTAGTCTTGTCCTCTCGGATCCTTGTGTGTCAACTCTGCAGTCTGCTAACATACCTGCTTCATGCTTTCCTCAGCCCTCATCTGTGCCTGTGATTTCAATCTATACAATTCCTCGCGACTTCACGGCTTTGAGTAATATCTACACAGTGGTGGCTCTTGAGTGTGTTTGGCCCCGACTTCTCATCTGAACCTCAGACTTGTGTGTATATGTTTTTGCTTCTTTATGTCTCCACTGAAGCATCTAATGGAATGGGACAACTCACAAATTGAATAAGACCAAAGATAGCCTTTCATGGAAAAGAAATTGAGACACTTTTTACTCAGTTAATGATTGAAGCTTATTCTAGATTCTTCTTTCTTAGCTCATTTCTCCTAGTAAATCTCTATTACATTTGATGTTTCTCTAGAAATTCTGATTTGAATCTCATTGTATCCCCAGGGCTCTAGCCTTATTAAAGCCATTGTGATCTCTTCCCTGGATGGTCTAGGATCTGCTTTCCAGCTCTTTTGGTCCATTGTTGCCTTTCTCTATCTGTCACTGAGCTAAAATGCTGTCTGAATTTAACAAACTTCTGCCTGTTTAAAGGTCCTTTAAGTGGCTTCCCAGTAAAATCAGACTAATTGCCATAATTTCTAAAATCTTAAGTCAATGGTTCCTATAACCACTGTCTTATACATAATAAGTCTTTACAAAGCATGGGTGCTTCCTCTCCACTACACTCCTACCTGGAGAGATACAGTCGATTGCACCTATGTAAAGCCCAGCACAAGTAGCGTGAGAACCCAGCAGATGATTCCAGCCTGTGGCTCAGTTTGAGATTTCCTTGTTCTCTTTAGGGGGCCTGTGGGCACAGAATCCTCTGAAGGGCATCACCATGGAGTCACTGACCGGAATGGTCACGAGGGACCCAGAATTTATACTTCTAACGTGTTCTAGCGCAACACTGCAAGATTTGCTCTTCACTTGCTAGTGTAATGCAATTATGTTTTTTGCTTTATACTTATATTTGGTCATTCTTGTTGTTCTGGTTTGTTTGTGTTTTATTTTGTAAACAATCTCCATTTCCCCTATCTCTGGCCTACTATTTCTCCTCAGAATAGTCTTTTCTAGAGTGCCAAGTAGAAAATCAAGACATTAACACACAACATTGTGTATTGCATTGAGTTTTAAAGAGGGGATTCTTGGCCTTTCGACTGAAAGCTGAGAAGTCAGTCTGGTGTAGCAGTGGCTCCAACCTTCTTGTGAAATTCGCTGGGGGTGGGGCTTATGGAGCCCTTTCCATGGTTCTCTGACAATGGCTGATAACAACGACTGCTCAACAAAGTAATGATAGCGGCCGTTGGTGTGAATTTGGGAGTTGACGATTGACGGCCACTGTGAGGGGTGAAGTACAAAAACCTCTATTTGTTGTGTTCAGTTTTACCTGTATAAAGTGCTCATGAAATGAAGGCCGATGTGAGAACTTGAAATGGTTAAAGATTTAGAATTTGTAGCCGTTCATTAGTAACACCTCAAAGCTCTGGCTTTCTTTCTTTCTCCTCTTTCACTTTTTCTTTCCTTTCTTTCCCTGTATGATTTCCCAAATTGCATCATCTTGACTTTAACCCACAATTGAGTTTGACATCGTGGTAGGTAAAGGCAGTGTTATACTAGTTTACTGCTATCAAGCAGTAGGATCAGAGAAAATCACCATGATAACCTGGTTTTGTTTGTTTGTTTAAAAAAAAACTTTAAAACTTTATAAAAAGGCATTATGCTGTGGCTTAATTCTTTGGAAGTAGTGCAATATGCTGAAATATTGACTTCTGAGTTAAGGCTCTTCCTATAGCAACCTGACAAGCGCTCCGTAGTTCTGAGCATGCATATGTGATTTATTTAAAGCCAATGTCTCATATGACTTGGTACACAAAATATCAGGACTGTCAATTGTATGTAGACACAGGACATCAATCTTGGACACTGTAGACACAGTAACCTGTTCCGTGCATCCCCCAGGTTTCAGGAGCCTTGACTGAATGAAACTTCCTGAATACACAGTCCCTCTCCCTTTGGTATATAAAACCATGCACTTGTAATTCATGTTTTCTTTGCCTATTTCTCCTTGAAAGAATATAACAATGCCTCTTAAGGAAGAAGAGAAATCCATACCTCTTCAGTGTCTTGGGCTGTACAACAGTTTCCTAAATTTTATTTATTTTTAATTTTTTAAAATTAAAATATAGATAAATCATTTTTCCTTCCCTTTTCTTCTTCTAGCCCTTCCCATGTGTGCACCTCCATCCCATTCTCTCTCAAGTTTATCACCTCTATTTTGTTAATTGTTATTACATATATGTATATATTAATACATATATATGTATATTTCTAATTGTGTAGATGCAATCTGCTCTGTCCATATGAAGTTACTTCTCTCAGGGTTGACAAGTTGGTATTGCACAACCAACTCAGGGGCTCTTCCCTAGGGAAGACTGTTTCTCCCTCTCTTAGAATTTCTGAATTGCCTGTTGTTCTTTGTCTCGGGTTCCTTGTGTTCTCCCCTCCACATATCCATGTTAGCGTGTCTATTGGTGTCATCCTTTTTCAGGTCTTCCTTAGGCAGCCATGTTTATTCCCTAACTTTTATCATTTGGGCTAACTTTCAAGATTCATCATGTTCTTGTGACTGAATTTTTACCTTCCCTGCTTCTTGAGAGGGTGAGAGCAGACTGACTGATACCTGGGCCAGGCTGGGCTGACATCAGTCACTCAGTCACCTGTTTTTGCAGTATCTAATCGGTTAGGCCTTGAAGGCTGCGGATGGCCCAGGCAGCAAACGTGGGTGTAGAGTTTATAGCCATGGAATTTGGATTATGGGAAAAACTTCCAGGCTATGTCAGTCACTCAACAGAGGGAACAATGAAAAGGTGTCATAGTTCCATAAAGGGACACTACTTTATGGGGTAATCTGACTTTAAGTGACCTGAGCTGGGGACAGGCAAGGGTTCTTTGGAGAAGGGCCGGTAGAGCTGCTTTAAAGGATCACTAGGTGCTCCCTGGAAATGGGGCTTTCGTGAAGAAAGAGAGCAAGGAGACACAGAACCAGCTTAGCAGCAATGGCTGAGGTAACGGGAGCTTTAGGAGAGCTGTCAGTTGTCAGAGCTGACAGTAGATGCTGTACCGCTAATGCTAGCTAAATGTATGAGTACCATGCCAAGCATACATCTAGTCCTTGCAGAAATGGTCTCAGTCTTGTAAAAGTTCCGGTCTGTGCATGAGGACTCAAGGGAAGTGAGAATCTTAGCAGGTTTTCACAAAACTCCCGGCCATATGCCCTCTGGGCCTGCACTTTTGATCTTTATTTTATGCTGATGCCTGTGAAGTTTTTTAATATTCCACTTAGGGAACTTGAACTAAATATAGATACACATATGCACATCTCTATACTTGTATGCATTCCTTGCTTACATATATGTATAAGGCATTTGTATGTAATGTGTGCATCATTGTATAGAGTAACCCCTATGAATATTTTGTTATGTATAATATTTATTACATATCACCTCATTGTTTTTTGAGACAAAAATTTGGGTCTGGGGGATGCAGGGAGCAGATGGAAGTGCTAGGCATTGTTGGTCTTTGTTTTCATACATTTAGTAATCAAATATTTACTGTGTGCCGGCTATATGAGACATGTTGCTTGGCTTTTTGGGTCTCTAATTTTTTAACTTCACACAGAGAGGATCTGAAATCAAGCAATTTGACTTTGAGCAGAATCGGTAGATGGGAAACACAGACGAGTGTTGGTGATTAGTAAAAAGAGCTGGGCTGTTGTCTTTCCAGTTTGGGTGCTTCATTTCAGCAGGTGAGTGCCTTTGTCAGTGCCGGTGAAAATCCACACCTCAGGCCGTATCCCTTCTTGCTAAGCAGCTCATCTCCAGCCACAGTAGCTGCTTATAGCTTTAAATAGCACAGATGTGGCCTCTGCCAGCTTCCCAAGCCAGCTAGGGTTACTGTGGGGCCAGGGTGGCACTGACTCTCTGCGGTCTGTGCAAGGCCAGGGAAGAGGCCAGAGAAGGGGTTGGTGAGTTGGCCAGCTGCCTGGGCACCGGTGCAAGGGAGTCATGGAGAGGCACAGCAATTTCCTGCTTTGGGTGAAGCCATCGAAAGGCTAGTGCTGGCTGAGCTTAGACGTTCACATTCTTTTGTAATACTTCACCACCCATTCCCCTTCCACCCAATGTTTCTCTCAAAGGAGATTTTGATGTGTGCTGTTTACACGTACCTAGGAATGACTTAAGGCGAGCCTAAAAAAATTCTCTCCTCTCCAGTTCCTACTCATTTTGCCTAGGATTTCCCTTATTAGAAAATGCATATATTATCATAATTTGCCATGATGGATTCCTTTTCAATGCTTTCATTGCATTTGCTTATTTAGTGTATATGATAATGTATGCCAGGCATGCATGTTGATGTCAGAGGACAACTCCTGGGAGTTGATTTTTATCCTTAAAACACATGGATCCCTGGAGGACAACTCAGGCCTTCAGGCTTACCAGCAGGTGCCTTTACCACCTGAACTATCTTGCTCTCCCCAAGTTATAGATTTCTAGCTTCGGTTACGTTGCCCAAGTAATTGAGTCAACTTGTTCCTAAAGGCATCAATTGCTGAGGAAACAGGAAGGCAGATGGGACTGGGACATGAGCACGGATCAGGAAGCGGGTGAGAACCTGGGAAGTTCTTGGGAAAATAGATCATCAGATGGAGACACAAGCAAAGAACACATGTATTCTGTATTCTGTTTTTCATGAATTTATTTAGTCTAACCTTGAAGTTGCCCATTTCTCTGCTTTGAAGGCCGAGGTCAAAAGAAGATAAGCAAATGCATTTCTCCAAGTTCCTTCAGGGGTCTTGCCATCTAGGTGATTGGATTGTTTCCTACGGATGTCTGGTCATAACTAGCTTCCTGTCTGAGACACACTAGATATGTTAGTAGTTTGCATTTTTGTTTTTTTGCTCCCCATGCCTGGCTAATTTTGGTGGAGTTTGAGGGAGAAGTTTGGGGATGGGTTTTCTCCAGGTTCACTTGGCATGGCCGAACACTTTGTGGGAAAAGCATCAGACATTGCCCCCTTATCCATCTTATACCTGATCCAGGTGGCTCACCTAGAGTTCGTCTCACAGCAGGCATTTGTCCCACTGAAATAAAGTCATGTACAGGGAAATCTGACTGACATGATGGGCATACAACATCTGCCTCTGGATGCCTTTCAAGTGTGGCTCTAGGAGTGCCTATGCCGACAGTGCCTGGCAGGAGAGTAAAAGGCCTGGGTTTCAGCCCTAGGGCCACAGGGTCCTTAGCTCTTAGAGGCGCTTTCTGGTTTTATACCTGAGGAAACCAATTCTCAGAGGAACTCAGTGATGGGGGTGTGTGAATTTCCCGGTGGCAATGCAGAAAACCAGGACCCAGATATCACAGATATCACTTCAGCCTTCAGCACCTTTCTACCCAGCATCCTGTGTGGTGCTTTGAAAGAAAATGACCCCTAATGGGAGTGGCACTAATGGGAGGCGTGGCCTTGTCGGAGGAAGTGTGTCACTGTGGAGGCAGACATCGAGGGCTCATATATGCTCAAGCCACACCAAGTAAGACAGACTACTTCCTGTTGCCTGTGAGTCAAGATGTAAGAACTCTCAGCTACCTCTCCAGCACCATGTCTGACTGAGGCCACCATGCTCCCTGCCATGATGACAATGGACTAAACCTCTGAAACTGTAAGTGGCCACCTCAATTTGATGTTTTCCTTTATAAGAGTCGCTGTGGTCATGGTGTCTTTTCACAGCATTAGAAACCCTAACTAAGACAGCCAGGTGTAAGTCCAGAGTGCTTTAAAGAGGCCTCATGCAGCTTCCTGCTCTGCCTGGTTCTGTGTACCTGCCCCACTCAGTAGACTCAAATGAACCAGGTAGTAATAGAGTCACTATCCATGTCAGTATTCCATTTGGTTGACACCCTTGGACCTGGTTTCCATGTAGTGCAGCTTCATGCTTGAGAAAATTCTGGTCAAGGAGACTAATAGGACATGTTTTACTTGGTACTCATGACAAGCGCACACTAGGTCAGGCTCCATCCTGGAAGGAGTGCTGCTTCCTGACTTCCCTACACTGGACATAAAGCTGTTCTGTACCTCAGTTTCCTCACTACCTCATAGGTTATGCCAAGCAATCAGTGATTCAAGCGAACCTGTAATAATACAGTGCCTAAGGCATTGTTTACCAAACTATTTACGTTTTCTCAATGTGTTACTTATGTGCGACCCGCCCGGCTAGCTTAGCCCCTGAAATAATCACACAGAAAATGTATTAATTAAATTACTGCCTGGCCCATTATATCTAGCCTCTTCTTGGCCAACTCTCACATCTTGATCTAACCCATTTCTATTAATCTGTGTTTACCATGAAGTCTTGGCTTACCGGAAAAGATTCAGCATGTCTGACTCTGGTGACTCCATGGCGGCTCTCTCTGCCTGCCTTCTTTCTCCCAGCATTCAGTTCTCTTTTCCCTGCCTATCTAAGTTCTGCCCTATCAAAAGGCCAAAGCAGTTTCTTTATTTAACCAATGAAAGCAACACAAATACAGAAGGACCTCCTACACCAGATGTGAACTGATCTAGGGAAGGTGTAGTGTTGTTTCCCTGGGAACTTAGATTGGTGACACTTCTTAGGACCAGCTGCACATCTTTTCTTACTTCCTGCCTGTCTCCCCTCAGTCCCTCCCTTCCTTCATTCCTAGAAGCTTGCCCGTTTCCATATTTCTGAAAGGACTTGGGATGGCCATGTCAGGAGAGAGGGAGAGAGGGAGAGAGAGAATATGAATGAAATGGGAAATAAAAGTTTCCCTGAAGTTGATGGCTATTAAGCTTTAAAACAAAAATACATTAGGGAAGTGAGTTTTGGAAACAGGGCAAAGTACATTGTTTCAAAGCATTTTTCCCCAATAGAGCCAAACCGAAGTCAGAGTGATGTAGTTTTTTTGCACACATTGAATCTTGATGAAGAAACTGTCCTTGAAAGGGTGTCCCTTAACAAGTTGTGCCTTCTTATTCTTTCCGTCATTTGAAATGCTTTCATTATGGTTCAGGTCATATGTTAAAGATATTTCTCAGGTTATGCCTGGAAATAATGTCATGATGAGTCACTTTTGAGTAGGCTGCATATTGGTAGGCTCACTAGTTTTGTGAACTAGCAGAAGCAATAGGCAAATCATACAATTATTTTTTAAAGCTTTTAAGAAAATTTCAATGTAGAAAATATGTAGAATTGTTTGACTGTTACATAAGGTAAGCCATATGTTTTCTTATCTACTTGATTTTAATTTTACTGGTATTTGTATATAGTTTTTCTGTTTGACTTAATTTATTTTTATTCTATCAAAATAAAATTGTTGTAAGAATACGTGGTTATAAAATTATATCATAAGACCCTGATGGTTTTTGTCTTATTTTGGTTTTAATTGACATCATTATGTATCTCTGTGGGTGAAATATGATGCTTTGATCCATGTGTATATAACAGGAGTCCTGGGCCTGAGATGGCAGGGTCCAGGATGTCAGGTCTGGTCACTTGCCCCAAAGACAGTGAACAGAGGTGATGATGCAAAGGCAGAAAGGGATTTTCATAAAAAATGGATGTTTTGAGACGGTGGAGAGAAAGCGTCTCCACCCATGTTTAGGGTTGAGGCATGCGCTTTGGTTTGCATAGGGTAAGGACTGCCCCAGGCATGAAAGGAGTGTGTGAACAATCTTAGGCTGCAGTTTTGTGGTCATTACTGTAGGGCAGATTTTGCAAGGTCATTGTGCAGATATCCCTGTCACTTAAGGTGACACTCCAGTTCCTGTGAGATGATTGCCTCAGGTTAAGTGTATTCTCATCATGGAGTGATGTTTTGGTAAGGCTTTACTCTCTGTGGAAAGGAATCCTGGATGACTAAAGGCTTATGATGAAGAATGGAGACCGTTAGGCATCTTAGAGTGTAATTTTCAGGTAAAAAAATAGGGTTATTTTCACAGGCTTCTGTTATGCTTTTAGGATGCAAGAAAAGCTAGTATGGCATGGTCATGCATGTCTGAAGTCCTAGCACTTGGTAGGGTACAGCAAGAGGATCACAAGTTCAGGGTCGGCCTGGACTGTATAGCAAGACTTATTCACAAAAAGGCCATATGTTCCCCTTCCCCCCCAAAGTGAATAAATTGCTTCAGAATTCATTATTAGTAAAAAAAAAAAAAGTCACTATTCTGTCATTGACAAAATAGCTGATGATCAGCATAAAGGAGGGGATTTTGGTTTTGGTTTACGATGAGATGTTTTGGTTCTTGGACTCTTGGGTGTGTGTTTCTGGACCTGTGGTAGGTAGGATACCATGGTAGGAGGATATAGCTGCTCACTTTACTGCCAGGAAGCAGAGAGAACAAGAGCAAGGGCTTAGGGACAAAGTGAACCATCCAAAGACACATACCCAAATGACCTGCTTCCTACATCTGAGTCTCACCTTCCGGTAGCTAGTTTAGCAATGGACTCATCAATGGGTGAATCTCTGAAGTCAGTGTAACATGATCCAGTCATCTCAACAGTGTCACCAGCTGGGGATACAGCTGTCAACACAAGCGTCTTTGTGTAGGAGGAGGGCACTAGTTAGTTTCCAGGCACTTAGCCCCAAAATAATCACACAGAAACTGTATTAATTAAATCACTGCTTGGCCAATTAGCTCTAGCTTTTTATTGGCTAACTCATCCATATTAATTTAACCTATTTCTATTAATCTGTGTATCACCATGTGGCTGTGGCGTTCCGGCATCTATCTCCAGTGGGGCTACATGGCTTCTCTCTGACTCTGTCTCCTTTCTCCCAGCATTCAGTTTAGTTTTCCCTGCCCAGCTAAGTTCTGCCAAGCTATACGTCCAAAGCAGTCCTTTATTAACCAATGGTATTCACAGTATACAGAGGGGAATCCCACATCAGTCTTTGGATCCTCAAATGCAGATTGAATATGTGTACCTTTATTTTTATTTACATTTTTGGAATAGTGAATTATTATCTCTTTGCTATAAAAGATATTATTGGACAGTGTTCAAGATTTTAAAATTAATAGTAATTATTTCAGCAAAGAGACTGTTGCCTTTGCCCATCCATTTTGATGGGTAAAATAGTCTGTAGGTAAGAATGTGTTTTCTATTTGAGATGCTAAGGCTGAATTCGAAACAAGTGTCAGTATCATAAGAAAACAACTCACTTTAATATTGGCCTGGTTTTAGTCCTTTCTCCCCAGTGCTGCTTGAAGTTAGCATTTTAACTTTTATAATGGTTCTAACCTTTTTTAAAATGTCTTCGGCATTGTTAATGTTGTCAGAAATGAATACTGTTCTTTTTTGGTTATGATTCATTTCTCTATCAGTTCCCAAGCAGAGTTACATAAGTGAAGTGACTGAATAGAACAGGGAGCTGTGTGGGAGACTGAGAAATTCCAGTTGATAACTATAATCAGCCTGCATTTAGCCTCAAGTTAGTAATGAAAATGGCCCAATCTCAGAGAAGTGCTTTTTTTTTTTTTTTTTTTTTGGATTCCATTCCGCAGTACCTGAGATGAAATGTAGACTTGGGCTTTGGGGTGATCCCAGTCTCCTCTCAGTTTCTGGTCCCTTGACTGACTCCACAAGCAAAAGCATCATCTCCCCAGGAGTACAGTGAGGACAATGTAGGAGGTGCTTCTTAATTCCTTTTGCAGGAGGACATTCGTGGACCTGCAAAGTTGCTTGGTTGGAGAGAAACTGCGTAGATTAAGATTCATTTAATGAGTGTGTAAATCCTGACAGGTGTTGAAAGGATCAAGCTCTATTATGAATGCTGAGAGCGAGGCTTGTCCCATCGCGCCCACTCAGAAGACCACGGGTGGGCGGAAACATTCGCAGTGTTGTTTTCTGATTATGAGTCTGTGTGTAGGAGAAAGGATGTACCATTTCCGATTTGACTGGGAAATGCCCCTCCTGCTCTTCGTGACAGTTTCAGTAATTCAGCTTGCCCATCCCACACAGGCTCCATCTTTCCAGAGGTGGCCACGCTTTTCCTTGCAACCTGTGGGCTCTCCTTCCTGATTTGATTCAGAGGAAGCTTATGGCTGAGTTTTCAATGGGATGTGTGGAAGCTAACTCCATTAGAAATTAAGATATTTTGGTCTTACTTCAGATGTGATCTGGGTAGAGCATCTTGAGGAGTTGAGTTCTTGTTCACATCCTGAAAGCCTTCATTTGTATGTGGTTTCCATGGTTTCTCTTGTAATGTTGTTGCAGGACTGCAGGGAGAAGCAAGGAAATCAAGATAGGAAGCCCTTCAGCTTGTATGGAATGATTGACAAGCCAAATGTAATAGAAGTTACAGGAAATACCCACTACTTTGGGAGGGACTTTTATGTTTGAGTTAAGAAACTCTTATTTTTGAGGACCTAGCTTTGTAGAACTTGGAGAGGATTACAGTTTAAATCTGGCTTTCATGATAAAACTAATCTTTATATCCCAGGTGCTGATTATATCCCAGGCAGGACACCACAGGCTTTAGTGTGTCATGCTATTCAGTCTTGAAGACAACCTGAGCCAGAGTCAGTGTTTTCACTGCCTTTAATACCATCTTAAAATTGATTTCAGGGGTTAGTTGTTATTTATAAGAGAGTATGACTGTTACAGAAGTAGAGAAAAGAGGTAGGTCACTGTGAGGAGTTAGTTTTAAGTAGAAGGGCCCAGATTTCTTGTCATATATCAATATTTGAATTAAGGGCTTCCAATATGAAAGGAATGGTAAAATGTTTTGGTAAAGATGTATATTATGAAGTCTAGACTGTTCTCTTAGGAACCTCCCAGTCTCTGAAGGCCTGAGCCTTGACAGCTGTGTAGATGTATTTGGGGTATAGGGGATAGAATTGCTGGCTGATTCCTAGCTAACTGAATGCAAAGTTGATGCATATCTTGAGAGACAAATTACCCCTGGGAGGAAGACTAAATGTTGTCATCTTGGTTTGGTTTTGAACACCGAGAGTCAGAGTAATTCTGAATATTTGAAAATGTCTTCAAGTTTTTATGCTACTCAAGATCTCAAAAGATTCATATCTGTGTCCCACGGACTCATGGGAAGCGAAGAGAAGCCTTCAATGTGTGAGAAACATGACTTGGAATCTCCTCAAACTTTTGATGACTTACATGGGCTTAGAGGTCGGGTATCAATATGACATTTATTGTAGATTTTGGGTGTCACTGGTGATCACGAATGGGAAAGACCTAGCTATGGAGAGCTTACAGAAACAACTGTTATATCCTGAAAAAATGGTGACAAGATGAGAGGATGATGCATTGAGAGTGAGAGAGAGAGGAGAGAAAGGAGTAGGAGGAAGAGAAGAGAAATGGGGCATATAGATGACAGAATGAAAGTGATCACAATTTAGTGCCAAAGAAGATGTCGGAGAGAAAGCCTTAAAGACTATTTATATGATATTTAAGCATACTTGTATGGGAAGAAGGAATGGTAGTCTCTCTGGAAGAAGCTATAGATGTATGAATATAAACATGAGAAATACAGGGAAGAAGCCAAAGCAAGAGCTCCAGCATAACTTCACAGTAGAGCATGAGGACAGCCGCCCATGGCCATGAACATGGCCCACTCTCCAATACAAAATAGCATGCGCTTCCATTTTCTACACTTGCCATGAAAAATAGGAAAATAAGTTTTAAAAATTTCAATCTAGGATTTACAAATGGAGATTTTACATTTATTTTATTTTATACTTTTGCATGTATGTATATATCTGCACACATGTGTGTGGGTGCGTGCATCATGGAGCTTGTGTAAAGGTCAGAGAGCATCATTAGGAAGTTGGCCATCTCTTTCCACCATGTGGGTTCTGGAAATTGAACTCAGGTCACCAAACTTGTCAGAATGATCTGGCATGCTGTGCCATCTTGTCTACCCAAGATTTCTGCCACTAATCCATTTGAATCTTCCCATCCATTTGTTCAGAATTGTTGCTCTCAATGAGTCACTGTGGAATACAGCATAGAAACCGACACCCCAAGCTCTTGGCAGTGGTTATTTATGGAGAAGAGTCTTGGAGGGTGAAGGTGGAAGGAAGTATGTGTGTCTCTGTCGTGAAACTTCTGATGGGTGTTTATAAGGTACCCGGCTTGTTTATTGTCTTTCAGATATGTGCTTTCTGAATCATGACTAGCAATGTCTATTATAATGCATGGCCTTAATGCTCAGCACAATGTTAGTATGTATATGTGTGCATAGGCTAGGCAAAACTGCCATGCTTGATATACATAGGAAATACATGATTTAAGGAAGCATACTGTATTAAGGCAGTATGCACATGGGAAAATTATTTAACATGTTTGTTATAAGAGGTCCATGATATGTTTATCTAAGTTGTCTTATTACCAATAAAAGCTTGGGAGTCAGATATTGGCATAAAAAACTAATAGGCCAAGAAAGCAGTAAAGGAACGACCAGTGAACCCTCTCTCCACACTTCCCAGATTGAAAAGGAATGCAAAATTCTGAGACACTCCATTCCGTTTGTCTCTCTATCTGTATTTCTGACTTCTCTTTGGCCAAATCTAGTCAGCTAGTCACTGACTCCACCCCGATTCAAGGTTAACTTCATTAACAGCCTCAGAATGTCATTGCAATCAAATATCCCACAACAGACCCAGGTATTTAATTCTGTAGTGGACATTAATAGTAAGAGATGTCAAGACCCTAGGAAGAACATAAGAGAATTCTATGGAGAATTTCGTGGTACATACACAAGTTATTGCAGTGGTAAATCTTGAGTGTCCATCACTGTGAAAGGCCTTCATGGAAGAAAGGCAACACTTCTGTAGTGGTTCAAATGCTTATTGGGGAACAGTGCCCCACAAGTAGCTCACCCAAATAAGGCGCGTTCACAGAATGCCTTACTCTTAGTATTACTTTTAGAGATTTTGATTGTTGGTAAAAAAGTAGCATCTGACTAATATTAGAAAAGAGGAAATAGAATCATAGTGGTAATTCACAGACATGGAAGGAGAAGCTAAACACTAAAGCTTCAAGAGCGTGGAATCTAGGATTAGCTAGCAGATCGTTAATTAAAACCCATTTTCTGGGCTATCAAGGTGATTGGTTCCAGGCCTTGTGCATGGTCATTTGTGAGAATCAAAGATTTGAATTATTCTTGGGTTGAGTCACCTCTCAGAAGGTGACACCAAAGCCACAGAGACTAGGTGGGTTTTCTTTAATAAGGAGGCATGTCCCACGGTTACCACAATGACAACAAAGGGTGCTGGACGAGTGAGCACAAGAGGCCTTCTGTAGACCTCTGTGGTGCTTTGCCAGATCCTTAGGAAGCGAGAGAGTTGGCTTGAGTGCTCTGTAACTGAATCTTTGTACGTGAGCATTCATATGGGCAGATGGACACACCCACACACGCTTATTTCACACCCTGTTTTTGGATATTTTCTGCCACCTTCCCCCTTTCATTCACTACTGTACAGCTGACATATTGAGTATTACATTATAGACTGCTTCTTTTGCCATCAAAAAAAAAATTAAAGCACCGTGAGAGCGCTTTCAGAGATACATTATTATAGAATATAATGACAGATGCCAAGGTCAGCTTGATATTGAAAATTAGTTTTGGGATTGTGATAAAGCAGCTTGCGTGGTTTTTTTTTCCCCAAGTGAAAAGTATGTTCTCACATTTTGTCTGAGTAGAATTCATATTGACTTGAGTGACTATTCTTATCTACTAGCAGGAGAGTGACCTACTGAAATAAAACTCTCCTGCTGGGATACTATTCAGCTTCTGAGCCAGAATTTTACTCACTATAAATAAAGACATCTACAGGGCTATTAAAATTCTACATTCACAGTTAATTTATCCATCTGTTATTCTAGACATAGTTTTGTATTTTAATAGTGGTAAGAAATTTCTCATTCCAGTTCAGACTACAGATAAAAAAATAAAAAATACATTCTAAAGAGGTTGGCAGATTCTCCATTTCTAGTTCGTTGTTTCTTACACTTTGACATGTATATTAGTCAGCTCCACCTTATAATAAAATACCTGTGACAGATAACTTATAAAGGTTGAAAGGTTTATTTAGGTTGTAAGTTGCAGCTCAAAATCAGGTATTATTTTGGGCCTCTGGAAAACCCTCATGGCAGGGTTACAGAAAGTAGGTGCAAACACCTTGTGGGGTAGAAGGGGCTGGGAGATGGAGAAGAGGAGGGAGGTAAAAAAAGGGGTAAAGGGACAGATTGTGATTCCATAGGCATCCTCAGGATTATGCTAATGACCCAAGGACCTTGTAGTAAGGTCATTGGTAAGAACCAAGCCTTTCGTGCAATGTTCATATAATAATGGCCTGAGATACCCTAAGGTAGTTGGTAAAATCACAGTGCTGGAGAGGTCTTCCGTGAGCTTTGTATGTCTGGTGGAGGCTGAAAGTCTAATTTAATAAATACTCTTGAGTAGATATGGGTAGCCTGTGACTGCATTCCAGAAAACCCTGCACTGCAGGTGGTCTGCCATCAACTTACAAGCAAAGTCAGAGATAGAAGTTTGTGAGGTTAGTTCATGGACGTTGGGATTATTTACTGGAGAATTGTCTTTTTTGCCCAAGTGACCAAAAATTCTGTTAAGGTTTAAAAAGAGGTTAATCTTACATGGTGAGATCAAATCTTTGGGTGAGATGTGTTTTTCATGCATGAACAGATGTAAGCAGAGACTGCTCATTCGTTCCCAGGCACTGAGACCTGAATAATCACACAGAAACTATGTTAATTATAACACTGTTTGGCCTATTAGCTCAGGCTTCTTATTAACTAACTCTTACATCTCAAATTAACCCATTTATATCAATTTGAGTATCACCATGAGGCTGTGGCCTACCAGTAAGGTTCCAACGAATACGTCCTTCTCCTTCAGTGCTACATGGCGTCTCTTTGACTCCACATACTCTCTCTATCTCTTCCAGTCTGGCTATATTCTGCCCTGCCATAGGCCAAAGCAGCTTTATTCATTAACCAATAAAAGCAATACATATACAGAAGGGCATCCCACACCAAACTGATGGTGTGTGTATGTGACAGAATTCCAGAGAGACATAGATGTGTTGTGTGTTTCTCTTGGTTTGATTGGAAATATGCTGGTATTCTCCCCCAGATACAGTATA
>PVIU01007601.1:0-90493 GCA_004026605.1 Ondatra zibethicus | reverse complement strand
AGCTTCTTTATGTAGGCATTTAGTGCTATGAACTTGCCTCTTAACACTGCTTTCATTGTGTCCCATAAATTTGGGTATGTTGTGTGGTCATTTTCATTGAATTTTAGGAAGTCTTTAATTTCCCCTTTTATTTCTTCCTTGACCCATTGATGATTCAGATGAGCACTGTTTAATTTCCATGTGTTTGTGGGTTTTCTGGTGATCTCATAAGGTACATTGGGTTATTCCATTTTTTTTGTATTTGTTGGTTTGTTTTGTTACCGAGTATGTGGTCAGTTTTTGAGAAGGTTCCATGAGGTGCTGAGAAGAAGGTATATTCTTTTCTGTTTGGATGGAATATTCTATAGATCTGTTAAGTCCATTTGAGTCATAACATCTGTTAGTTCTCTTATTTCTCTGTTCATTTTTTTGTCTGATTGACCTGTCCAGTGGTGAGAGGGGAGTGTTGAAGTCTCCCACTATCAGTGTGTGGGGTTTAATATATGATTTAAGCTTTCAAAATGTTTCTTTGAGGGCTGGAGAGATGGCTCAGCGGTTAAGAGCATTGTCTACTCTTCCAAAGGTCCTGAGTTCAATTCCCAGCAACCACATGGTGGCTCACAACCATCTGTAATGAGGTCTGGTGCCCTCTTCTGGCCTGCAGGCATACACACAGATAGACTATTGTATATGTAATAAATAAATAAATATTTAAAAAAAAAACAACAAAGTGTTTCTTTGACATATGAAGTTGCCCTTGTATTTGGAGCATAGATGTTCAGTATTGAAATTTCCTCTTGATTGATTTTCCCTGTGACTAATATGAAATGTCCTTCTTTGTCTCTTTTGACGGATTTTAGCTTGAAGTCTATTTTGTTAGATATTAGGAAAGCTACACCCGCTTGTTTCTTAGGTCCATTTGATTGGTATATTTTTTCCTAACCTTTTACTTTGAGACAATGTCTGTCTTTGAGGTTGAGGTTGAGATGCGCTTCTTGTATGCAGAAGAGGGATGGATTCTGTTTTTTTTTTTTTTTTTTTTGATTCTGTTTTTGTATCCAATCTGTTAGCCTGTGCCTTTTTATGGGTGAGTTGAGTCCATTTACATTAAGGGATATTAATGACCAGTGGTTGCTATCTCCTGTTAATTTGGTTTTCATCATTGGTGATGTTACTTTGTGCATTTTTTTTTCTTCTTCGGGATTTGCTGTAATGAGATCATCAATTGTCTGTTTTGTTGGTGTAGCCATCTTCCTTGGGTTGGAGTTTTCCCTCTAGTATTTTGTGTAAGGCTGGGTTTGTGGCTAGGTATTACTGAAATCTAGATTTGTCATGGAATATCTTATTTTGTCCTTCTATGGTGATCGAAAGTTTTGCTGGGTATAGTAGCCTGGGCTGGCATCCATGGTCTCTCAATGTTTGCATAATGCTTGACCATGACCTCGCTTTCACTGTCTCCACTGAGAAGTCAGGTGTAATTCTGATAGGTCTACCTTTATATGTTACTTGTCCTTTTTCCTTTGCAGTTCTTAATATTCTTTCTTTACTCTGTATGTTTAGTGTGTTGATTATTATGTGGCGAGAGGACTTTTTTTTTGGATCCAGTCTATTTGGTGTTCTATAAGCTTCTTGTATCTTCATAGGCATATCTTTCTTTAGGTAGGGAAAGTTTTCTTCTATGATTTTGTTAAATAAATTTTCCGTGCCTTTGAGTTGACTTTCTTTTCCTTCTTCTATACCTATTATTCTAAGATTTGGCCTTTTTATGTTTATGTATATTTTGGGTTAAGCTTTTGTTAGATTTAATGTTTTCTTTAACTGATGAGTCTATTTCCTCTATTTTATCTTCCGCACTTGAGATTCTCTCTTCCATTTCTTGTATTCTGTTGTTCGTACTTGCATTTGTGGTTCCTGTTCTTTTCTTCATGATTTCTCTTTCTATAATTCCTTCGGCTTGTTTTCTTTATTTTTTCTATCTCAGTTTTCAAGTCCTGAATAGTTTCTATTATATGTTTGAGTTCTTTTTCTTGGTTTTCTTTAAGTGATTTGCTGATATCTTCCAATTTTGTTTGTTTTTTCTTCCATTTCTTTAAGGTAATTTCTCAATTCATCTTTAAGAATTTCAGATATTCTCTTGTGGTAATTTTTTAGATCATTTTCTTCTGGGTCATCCATATTTGGTTGTTCACGTCTTACTTTTGTAGTGTCTTTGGGTTTCACTGGTATTGTGTTGCTCTTTGTGGTGTAGCTTGTGATCTTACCTTTTCTACTCATCTTTTCCTCTAATAGGTGTGGTTGGTGCTGTCTGAGATTCTGTTGAATAATCCTCTAGGTGCCAGTAGATCGAAAGCTAAGATGGTTTTCCTCATGGTACAGTCAGTGTCACAGTTCTAGTTACCCCTTTGGTTATTCCTCTTTCTGGAGGTAGCTCAGTGCTCCTGTGTTTTGGTCTGCTCCCTTGGAGTTTGCTGTCTCAAACCTACTTTGGTCTAGGCTGCTGGCTTTGTTCTGTTTCTGTAAATCTTGGTATGGATCTCCTCTTGCAGAAGTCCCTGGCTTGGAGTTAGACCTGTTCTGGTGGTGATCGCTGACTCTGGATCTGGTCACTGGCTCAATCCTGATCCACTTGTGTCCCGGACCGGGTTTGCTCCTGGCTCCTGCTCCTGGAGGAGCTTGTTCTCTCTTTGTCTTATGTAGTAAGAGGCAGCAAAGGCTGCGTCCTTCGGCTCCCGGCCGCAGAAATAATTACACAGAAACTGTATTCATTTAAACTCTGCCTGGCCCATTAGTTCTAGCCTCTTCTTGACCAACTCTTACATCTTGATTCAGCCCATTTCTAATAATCTGTATTCACCACGAGGATGTGGCTTACCGGCATGAGTCTAACCAGTGTCCATCTTGCGCCGGAGAAGCATGGCGTCTGCCACACTTCCCTTCCTCCCAGCATTCCATCCTGTCTAATTCACCTACCTAATTTCTGCCCTATCAAAAGGCCAAGGCAGTTTTCTTTATTTAACCAATAAAAGCAATACAAATGAAGAAGCACCCCCTACACCAGTCTTAGGTAACTGGTTCAGTCCCACTCCAGTTCCGGTGGAGGTCGTGGACTCTGAGTCAGGTCGTTGGCTCAATCAGTGTCCCAGGACTGGGTTGGCTCCCAGGGCTGGATTTGCTCCTGGCTTCTGCTCCCGGTGGAGCTTGTTTCCTTGACTTTCTCTGTCCTAGGAGTTTCTAAAGATAAGCTCTTAAAAGAATTCGTTAATCATAAAAAAAAATATTGGAAGATATCCTTGTAGGCTTCAGGCAGTAAACCAACTCAAGCCTCAGTTAAAAATGTGTTAGAAGCCAGCAGTGGTGGTGCACACCTTTAATCTCAGCATTAAGGAGGGAGAGACAGGTGGATCTCTGAGTTTCAAGGCCAACCTGATCTAATGTTTCAGTACAGTGGAGGCTACACAGAAAGATCCTGTCTCAAAACAAAGAGGTGGGGGTAGAGCCATTATTTCTTTTATTTTTCCTTCCTTCCTTCCTTCCTCTCTTTTCTTCCTTCCTTTCTTGTTTGGGTGGGGGCGGGGAAACCATTATTTCTATCTTCATATTTCTTAAAGAAACAAAGAAGAGATGAAGATTTTAAGTTCTAATTCTTTATAGAGAAGTATGCCTACTAGGCCATTAAACCTACCCTCTAAGATGAAATTATTCAACTTTCTAACATCTCTAACATCTGTAGTTTTTCCTTCAGAATTTATCAGCATTTTACTAATATCTCACTCATTATTTTGATATTTGTGTAGAAAGTGTAGATGAGTGTTCATGTGTGTAGAGGCACTTGTATATAAATACACACGCATATGTGTGAGCAGGCCACAGGATAGCCTCAGGTGTCATTCATCCCCAGGAGCCATCCACCTTTATTGAGAAAGGGACCCTGGCACTGGCTGACTTATGGTTAGCAAGCCTCAGGGACCCACCTGTGTCCAGCACTGGGATTACAGACTTATACCATATTAGGCCTTTTACATTTGTGCTAGGAATCGAACTCAGATTTTCACATTGTGTGGCAAGCACTTGACTGAGCCTTCTGGTTATAGTTCAAGTTTCTCTCATATATACCAAATGGCTAGGTGGTAAGATTCTAGAAGGTGAATATCTCTATTTAAATCTGAATCTCTGCTATTAGATGAGCATTAGCCTCTTTTCCCTCAAGAATTAAAGAATTCATAACAGAACCTGGAGACTAAAATATTATGGTGTTATCTATTATCATTTTATCCTTTGTGCTTATACTTTTTTTTCCTTCCCGAGACAGAGCCTCTCCGTGTAACAGCTCTGGCTGTCCTGGAACTCACTTTTGTAGACCTTGAACTCAGAGATCTGTCTGCCTCTGTCTTTGGCATGTGCCACTGCACAACTGTGCTGATACATTTTAAAAGGGAAGATTGACATAAAATTAACCATTCAAGATTATACAGGTCTCTAATCTACACGGGAAGTAGAAAAACACAAGATCTCCTGAGTAAATTGGGAGCATAGGGATCATGGAAGAGGGTAAAGGGAGGGGGGAGAAAGAGAGGGAAGCATAGAAAAATATATAGCTCAATAAAAACAATAAAAATAGAAAAAATTATACAGATCATTAGATTTCAATCCATTTAGCCAATGACCTTTAGGGAAGCAAGCTCTAAAGTGTGGTCTTTTCTGCAAACATGACTGCTTAAAAGCTGAAAGGGAGGGGTCACGCTCTCACTTTTTTGCTTGGGTAGTTGGACCCTAGCTCCCCTGGACAGAAGATAGGACACAGCAGGCAGCGTCTAATCTGTACCAGTGAATATTTATCCCCATCTTATACCTAAATAAATTCTTGAGACCCTTTATCAGACTCATGTGGTTTCCTGTAACGGAGAGAAACTTTCAGTTACATTTTAGTGTATTTAAAATATTCCATAGCCATTACTCAGGATATTTTCATTATACACAAAGTTGACCCCTGTTCTCAGTAGGCAGTCACTTTCTCATTCTTCCTTCTTGGTACTGATCACACATCAGTATAATTTGTTTCTATAGACTTGTTTTGGTTGTTCATATAAACAATCATATGATTTTAAGATCCAGCCACATTCCACAATGTATATCTTATGACTGAATATAAAATTATTAAAAAATATAAAACCCAAATTTGTCCATTCATTCATTTCTACCTTTCAGTAACTATGAGAAATGCACATATGAGCATTCATTCCCATTTGTTTAAATGCTAGTTTTCATTATTCTTCCGTCTTTAGGAATGGATTCCAGGGTCACCCAGGGCTGGACACTGCCCCCAGGACTTGGTGCATATAAGGTAGTACTGTACTACTGAAGCTGCATCCTAAGCTGGTCAGCTTCTAAGGAACTGCCAAATTCCCTAAGTTTCTACTAGAAAAGCCCAAAAGTTCACGTCTCCAAATCTGCAGCAACTCTCCATTTTAAAAATGGAGAATGTGGATGTTTTGCCCGAATATCATGTCTGTATACCAGATGGGGTTAAGAGTATAGAAGGCATCAGATCCCTTGAGACTGGAGTTAGAATTGTTGTGTCCTGCCATGTGGGCACAGGGACTCTAACCTGACTCCTACAAGAGTACCCAAGGCTCTTAACTGAGGAGCCTCTCCAACTCTGCAAATTAGTCATCTTAATGTGTATAAAGTAACACTTCATTGTGATTTTTATTGTTTCACTGATATTAATGTTCAATCTTTTCTCATGTGCTTGCTGGCCATTTGCATTTTCTTTGGAGAAATGTTTCCTATTTTTGACTATTGTTTAATAAAGTTATTTTTACAAATTCTTTGTATTTTTGGATTCTAGATCCTTAAGCAAAATTTGCAAATGTTTTTCATTTGGTATTTTTTTCTTTTACCATTCCAATATCCCTTGGAATATCCCTTGCTGGCCTTGAACAACTGCTATGATCCTTCTGCTTGTGTCTATCAAATACTACGATCACAAGTCAGTATCACAATGCCTGGCTTGGACTTGTCTATTGCAAGTCAGTATTATGATGTGAGGCAGGGGTCCAAGAATATTTTACTTACCTGGCTGTCTCAGTACTGTAGACAAGACTACTTTCCTAGTTGAATGGTTTTGCTATATGAAATTGAACTGACCAGAACTGCATGGTTCTATTTCAAGGACCTATCAAACTAGTTCAGTTAGTGTAGCTTTTTTAGTTTGTAGTAAGTCTAGAAAATGCAAAGTTTGAAACTTTTGCTTTTGTCCATGTAAATTTTTAAATATTTCTAAAAATAACCAGGACTTTGACAGTAACAGCACTGAATCTAGATTGCTTTCAACATGACCTCAACAGCATATACTTAATGCACAAACTTCTCCACTCTTGAACTTCCCAGACCTCAGAAAACATTTTCAGTGTGTAAGTTTTGGACGCCTGTGATAATTTCTCAATTACTTTTTGAAGCCATTATGATTCCTAATATTCCATTTCTGTTGTAGAACTTTGGTTGTGTATCCTATAACTGCTTTAAATGGTTTGTGTGTGGATTCTGAGTCCCCACATATTTCACTTGGAAAGTTTAACCTCTTTCCATTTGTGTGCTTAAAAAAATTTATGTTTGATGTGCGATGAATATGCCACACCTGCTCAGGTACCCCATGGAGGTAAGAGGGGTCAGAGCCCTTGAAGCTGGTTGTGAACTGCACAGGTGTGGTTGATGGGAACACTAGGGTACTCTAGAAGACCAAATGCTATTACATGCTGAGCCATCTCTACAGTCCAGTGATACTATCTTTAATATTTGAATATTTAATAAGTTGCACCTAATCATATGCTACTCTTCAGTCTGTCATTCCTGCAAGGTCCTCTTATTGTTCCACTGACTTCACACTTTAAATACCCAGATTTTCTAGGATCATTTATTTTAGCTACAAATACCTCTAACTTTATGTCAAATTATTTTGTCTTAAGAGTTTTGAGCAAAACAGTAGTTAACGGTAATGGACTCCTAACTGTATCAATAATGAGTTTACAGGAGAATACGATACCAATTTGGTGTCAAGACCATGAACATTAATACACTTAACTGGAACTTGAAAGAGCTCAAGTAACTAGCCTCTGGATAGGATTTTTTGATTTTTGGCTTGAGAATGCTTCCCATGCCCCATGGGCTCTTGCTAAGTGAACAAGACTGGCTTCCAATTAGTGATGCTCCCCACCTCAGTCTTCCAATTGCTCAATAAGTGTGTACAACTTTCTTTAATGAGATGACATTTTAAAGTTCCCAAAACTGTTTTACATAATTGTTCAGTTTGTAAGGATTCATATTGATAAAATGTAGCCTACTCTCACTTCATCTTATCTAGAGCTGAGACACTGAATCATAAGCCCATATGGTAAACAAATATGGGGACCACAAACAAGACCAACAGTAGTAAATATAAAAACATAGCAACCAAAAATAAGTCTTCACAAAATCCAGGTATTTCTGGCAGTGTTCTGCCAATTCACTTCATACTTCACATTAGTTCTCTAGAACATGAACTGCACATAGCAATAGACCACAACGAGCAAATGATGCTTGTATTATATATTTTATCTACTATAGTTTCCCACTTACAGAACCTAGTTTTAGTTTGGCACAGTAGGTTTGCATGCCTGTAATCTCAGCATTGAGGAAGCAGAGGCAAGAAAATCACTGCAAGTTTGAGGACAAGTTCCAGGCCAGGTTACCTGGATGACCAATCTTCATCTCAAACAGTATCATAGCAGACAGAAACGCAACATTTTTCTACCACTATTCAACATGTAAGCATCAACTCGGTTTATTCTAGTATTGAGTCAGAATGTTTGGCCTTTATTAATTGCTAATGTTTAAAAACTGTTAAGGAAAATTTGGCTTACTAGGGCAAAATTTCCAACAAGTTCCGAAATAATTCTAAATATACTTATGCCATTTTTATTTTGTATTTATGGGTAGTATTCTCATCCCTGACTTGAAAAATTAAAAATTTCAACTCAACACTGGAGATGTAATCGCAATACTCAACCAAGATTTATGCAAAATACACCCACTCAACATAACTCATTTTCTAAGAACATTTAAAATAAAGATGTGATATATATATATTATGCATACACAGGGAATATTAAATTTTGGGATGAAAATAAGCCCTGTTCTAGATAGTAAAGTTTAGAAATCATTTTGTCATTATAGTGTAGTTGCTAGTTTTAAAAGATCACAACTGTAAACTATTTGTTAAACTACCTAGCAAATGCCAGTTACTCTTGTATTGAATGACTAGGTAAGACAAAACCCTGCCCACATGGAGCTTACACCACAGGGCAGATTAAACAAGGATGCAGTACACACCAAGTGGTAGCTCCAATATGCAATCTATACAGTGGATACATTGTATAAAATAAAATGCTCAGGAAATGCCACTGTAAGTGGTATTAGAATTATAAAAGGGAAGAAGCTACATGACATGGTGTTAAACTATCATTTGTCTACACATGGAAAAAAATCCATTGCAGCCATGGTCTAAAAGTACCTGGGTGAACGAGAATTGTAATGGAGGTGAAGCAATGGTACAGGCTAAAAATTATATGCCATTATAAACCCCTAAACGTTTGGCTTTTACTCAGATTGAAAATCAGACTGACCATAATACTAGGCAGAGGCAGGCATGTCTGAGATTGAGTTTTAAGGTTAGTCTGATCTACATTAAAGTGAACTTTGGGCTATAGTCTCAAAACAGAAAACCAACCAACCATGGCATAGTGCCTCTAACATCTTTTGGTTAAAACTGTGCATGGAATGTGTTGCTGCTTATTGAGAAGCAAGGAGACTTCAATAATCCAAAATTTGTAAATGGCACTTTGAATCATGGTGTTAAGAGGTTTATGGTAGAATCTAAATAATCATTTTGGTTAGAAAGGTCAAAATACCTGTTGCTAGTCAATGCATTGAATACTATTTGAGGCTAAGAGGCTGTGTCCAGAGAATCTCAAACTAGAAAATTCTGAAGATGTTCTATAGCCAGGTGTACAACAGGAAGCTATATGAGAAAAGAGCCATTTGCATGACTTCAAAACAAGTACTTCATGACCTTGATGCTTATATAGCACAATCCAACTTGATTATGGTAAATTAGGAATTAAAAAAATTGAAGACTGCATTAAAAACTAGCAGAAACTGTGTGCCTGAATTAATCATTACTCTTTAATAACAAGTCCAATTAGCAAGAAATAATTCAAATGCTGGCCAGAGTCCCATTTTCCTTGTCTAAGAAACACTGCTCTGGAGAGCTATTTGCTGTTGCCAAAAGCCATTTCTAGATGTTTACTGTTTATTTTCTCCATGCAGAAGACAGATGTTTTACTACCTGCCTTACAATTAGCCTATAAACTCACGCTATAAGTGTTCTTCAAACCTTAACTTCTGTGAGAAGTCAGGTTAACGGTTACCATGTCTTCTACAGCTGCCAAGAATCTATAGTTACAAGGTTCAGGCCAGTCTTTTGAATCACTTGGTCTTTACAAGCTACTGGCTCCTCACTTCATAGTTTTTCAATCAGAAGTGGGGGTAGTAGCCATTGATTTTTTAAAACATCCAAATTACGCTGGTTCTGAATCATTTTGAAAATCACCATACTAATCCTTTCTACATGTTTCATTATAATGGCTGCTTCAGTATATGTTCAAAACTCGAGCTCATACAATATTCAAGTGTAGATTTCATGTTAGCTGGAATTACTGAGTAAGACCAAAGTGTGTTTAAACACAGACTTTAATGGTAACAATTCCTTTAAGCTCAATTAACTTTTTAGCTATTACAAGTCTTATGCAGATGTCACTATTAGACATTTAGTGACTTGCACTGGGTTCCTCATAAAATAGAAGACAAGTTCACTTAAAAGTATAACCAACAGTCATTGAACAGTTGTTATGTCAACACAAAATGAGACTAATTTTAGTACTCCCCACCCCCCAAATCACGAACACAGCATGATCAGTGTCTTAAGTATACTTCAAACTAACCCATTAAAATAAAAAGTGAGTGTTTCACTACCCCTGAGACCACTAGTTAACTGTGGTTCATACTTTTAAATGTGAGTACACCCACACAAGGAAACAAACTATCAGTTAAAAAAAAAAATCTGATTATCACATTGCAAACCTGCCCAAGAAAAAACAGTCAAAACAAAGTTTACCATTAACAGGCTAACTGGACTTCAAAGACAAATTTAAATTCTCAAAAATGTATGCATTAAAAGGTATAGGACAAACAAATAGTCTACACCAATATCCAACCTCATACTTTAGTCCTATACCTGGCACTAGTGATACCACACACTACTGGGTAGGGTATAGATCAAATTCTTAGATTCTTTTGAAAAATCTCATCAAGGGTGGTGATCCCAAGTCCAGTGTCCATACATTCAGAATGTTGGTTTTCCAGGTACTCTGTTCTCTTAAACCTGGAGAAGCCTCTATGGCTTATTCCCTTAGAAGCGACATGAAATGTTGTATAAAGCATCAAGTCAAAGAGAGAGAACTGGACATACCCATTAGTTCTGATGATCAGTTTAAGGAAGTCGTCTCTGTTAATGCCAAGACAAAACAAAACACTCATTTGAAAGCCAATCAGGGATCCACTGCTTTATAAAATGTTGTCATATCTGGCTTTCAAAACTAAGCCCACTAATAAAGCTGTTTTGAGTACAAGAGTCTCAGAAAGGATCATTTTTGGGAAAGAGCCAAATACTATTCTTACCCTTGTGGGAACACTTTTCATGATCTGAACCCAAAAGTTTTAATTAGCATTGATACCTACACCCCAAAGGACCCATGATTTAAACAAAACATAAATTTGGGGGTAGGGGGGCTCACTGGAGAAAGTGAATAACTGAACTGGTTATTTCCCAATATACTTGTTACAGTATAAAGCCAGAACATCTTCAGAAGGCATGCACTTCACTTCCAGTTTAGAGAAGAACCTTAAGCCAACAAATCATGTCCAAATTACATATTTAAATGTTTATAAAAATTAAGCTTTTACATTTATTTCTAGCTTTCCACATATGTGTGCAGACAAGGAATAGATTGCACATAAATATAAGCAGTGCAAAAATGTGGAAGTTGGAGACATTACATATGCTAGAAATCAAACACAAGAAAAAGCAATGAAAAGTCAAAGCTAGATAAAAGTGAAACTACAGGTTCAGAATTATGAATGGCAATGCCCTTATTACTACAGAAGATTTAGTGGCACAGATATCACTTGTCAAACAAACATCCAATAGCATTGATTTTTATTCATTCATGTTAAGTCACCTGAAATGGTATCTGTTGCATTTAAATGCTCATTAATGTAAATGGCTGAACAAATCCATCTCAATGGATAGTCAATATCCCACAGTTAAGTCACTTCAACACAGCCTCATGACAACTCCCACACCAAAACAGTACTTTATTTTGTAAATTTTGACCCATTATTACTCCCAAGTTTTTTATATATATATATTTTCAGCTGTTAAGTGTACATGATGAAGAAATTTTAGTTAGAAGGGGATGCACCTGGAAAATAAATTTCTTAAACTCCATATACACGTTTCAAAACTGCTGAGTCCCAAGTCCATTTTGAACTCTAGGGCCGCCAGAATCACGTGCAGCGTATTAAAGCTGCACTATTTGAATAGCTTATTAATTCTGCATAAATCAGGTCAAGCAATGTGTCAACCTGTAACAGACTGCGCACTTTAACTGAACATGGCAATATATTCACTCTTTTGAACTTTACATCATCATTTGGTGTCAAACAATGAAGCAAATCCCAACAGTATATACAAAAACAGCTTTGCATTTACAAAGGATTGTTTCCCATACTGATTAATCCAGGCAGCTAACTCATTGGTTTATGCAACTTTATTGAAGAAAAATAAATCAATTACTAGGAGAGCTATTAGTTGATCACTCATCCATTGACAACTCGCATCATTTATTCAGTGCTATATTAAACAGTATTGGAAGATAGATTAACTAATAGCTCCAAGCCTCCTAACAATTTAAATGAAAATTACAAAATGTTTTGAGACCCTATTTTGGAATACAAAGGGTGTTTGACTTCCAATTTCCATTCTCTGTAGAACAAGAACAGGTCATTCCTTTATTGACATGCATAAAATACATCACATTTTCTGTTCTGCTGATGCTATAATTCAATACCAATTCTCCAGCCACATCAGTTATGAGCATAAAGTATATCATGTAACCTCAAATCTCTAACAGTGGAAGGCTTAAACAAGAATGGATGCGCTAGAATAATGCTTCCTTGGATGTGACAGCTGAGCATCCATCTCCCTCCCCCTCAGATGGTTTCTTCAGCAAGTTAGAGCAGTGAGGATTGGTTTAGTCTCATAACCAAGTTAGAGTGAAGACATTGGCCACATAATACACATGCTCCAGTTTTAAAAAAATTTCTGAATCTTGGGCAACTGTTCTCTTGTTAACTACTTTACAGTTTCTAAAAGCAGTTATTGTCCAAAGCTGGAAGAACTTAAGTCTTCTCAGATGAGCATGTGAATGAATGAAGGGAGGTAAACAAAAATAAAATTAAAAAAGATGAGGTCTGATAGGGGAGCAGCCGGATAAGAAAATCAAAAAAGGAACAGTAATTTAAAGTTTATTCCAGCTATAATGCAGGTTATTCTGACTTTAAGGTAGCATCACATGGCATACTTCTGAGTCCATTCCCGAGATATTCTGTTGTACCTGTAAATAGACAAGTTAAGATATTTAAAAAATAAAATGGAAAGAATTGTTAGTATTGTAAAGGCAAGGAAAACATTTCTATGTTACCTGTGGATTTATGTCACCTGTAATAGCTATAGTAGATTAAAAGTCAGTAAGAAACAGAAATAGCAGCACCGGTAGAGTATGGAAGATTAGAGCCATGGAAATAGTGTTCTCTCAATAAATGAAAGTGGTGCTGAGATTGGGAGGCTTAACAAGGACTTCCCACCAATGAGGTAGTATACTTCAAAGTTCAAGTTGGTTGTACACTCTGACAAATTTTTACACATTAAAAAACTACAGTTCATTACTGATTGTCACAACAGTATACACATGTTGCATATCAATAGAAATTTTGGCCAATGTCAGAACATATGCCTATACTGTTATTGAAAAATCGTATCTCAAACCTAGACTGAGAAGTTAGTTGGATATTGAAAGAAAATGCCTTTGAAACTTAGAAGACATTGGAAAGGGTGATAAAACAGTAATTTTCAAGAAACAGGCTTCAGTGGTTTAAAAAATTTAGCAGCAATGACTGCTGTTAATCCCCACTGAGACCTGCTGAAGAATGAATGCACTTTCTAGGAGTGCAACCACGTTTCTGTTCAAGATCAACAGGTAATTCAGTGAGCCAGGTTATTTATTACTGAGGAAGATCACCAGTACTGACAAATACCATTTCTCCCCTACAGTACACACCCATATCATACAGGTTATTTACCCCAACAAAAAAGTGACAAAAGCTTAAGAAATATGTAACAAAGGACAGTGGAAAACTTAATACTAGTTTCATCTCAAACCAAGTGTATACAGTTCAACTATTTTTCTACAGCTCGACATAAATTTTTTTCTAGCAATTCAGAGTTATAGGATTTAGAAAACCCTCCTCAAACAGCCAGCACTTTAAAACAAATGAATTAGCATACAAAGAGCCACAAAATACAGCTAACATTAACTCATGCTTGTCAGTAATGAACATTTAGTCTGGATGCTGAGGTTTAAGTGCTTTCTCTTATATTACCACTACCTTCCTGGTAAGATCTGAATAAAACCACCACATTCCATAGTAATGACACAAAGTTTATGAACACCATGGTAATTTAGTATAGGATAAAGATACTCTTACATTTCTACTTCTTACTAAAGCTATATAACTGCTTTGCCATGCAATAATCTCAAGCAGTAATGAAGACTGAGAATATACTTTCACACTAACAGATCAAGCAGTTAAAATAGTTGTCAGAAAACTGCCATATCTGTTACCTTTGGTTAGTTAATAAGTGCCTTAAAGCATGCAGCACTCAAGTGCTGGCAGTACCATAAATAAGCGCACCATAGAGTGCAGATCCTCTTACCCTACAACATAGCGTATTTCTCTGTCCACTCTCTTGCTAACCTATTGTACCTAATTGAACAAGCACACTTAGCATTAATTATAACATATGAAAGTTAAATGGTTAAGCTGAACATAAGATAATTCAAATATTTGATAGATTTAGACCAAAAATTTTACATTAGTACTATTTATTTTGAGAAACAAGAAAATGTGCTTTATCTCCACCAAATTCGGTAATTATACAAGTGTTTAAAACATTAGGAAACAAATTTCAAAGGAGCTACTCACTGTCATATATGCTAAGACCATTTAATTACTTGGCATGGTCTCATTAGGTAGCCCCAGCCCAGCTTCAAACTTCTAAATGCCCCAGCCTCAGCCATTATGCTGGCCCTTGCTGTTTTCTTAATTGTTTTATAGTAACTACCTTATCAGAAACAAATATAAAAAAATACTGTCTCAAATTGCAGCAAATTAAAAAAGTTAGCCCAACCCATTAAAAACAACCAACCAAAAAAAATCCCACTGTCTAACAGTCATGTATTAAACAACTTCATACTTACTTATCTCTGTCTGTTTTATAGATCCGTGCAATCTCTGGCACTAGGGGGTCATCTGGGTTTGGATCACATAGCAGAGAACAAATGGATAAAAGAACTACCAAAAAAAAAAAAAAAGAGAGATGCAAATGTTAGAGTCTATACCATTCTCAAAGTTCTACAGAAAAGAACTTTCTATAAATAAGAACGATTAGAAACAAAAATCTATTGGCACCAGTCAGTAATGATTACACCAAGTAAGTGTTTAAGGTAGTAGCCTCCCCTCCCCAATCAACCTATGTGAGGCTGTATTCAAGGATTTCTTGGTACTTTGAGAGAATACAAAACTCTAGTACTAACAGTTAACACCACGTCCTATTATTTTTAGTGTCAAGGCTAGGCCAAAATAAACACCAAAAATCCCAAAGAGACCCATTCAGTCTTTGATCTACAGTAGAAAATGTTTCTCACAACAACTACAAGTTGCTCCAATAGATGTTTTATTTTCTTGAATCTGAAGAAACCACTATCCCTATAGGATGATGAAGTGTTATTTCTGTATATAGCAAGCCTTCAGTTCTAACTCTCACTCTGGTCTGTCTGTTCTATACAGGCTTAGAAAATGCCAAGTGTCAGAAGATACCAGATTTTTGAGTACCTGCTATGTTCTAGTAACATTAACACAGGCTATTACACATATAAATGCCTGAAGTGGTTCAAACAACCACTGAATGAATAAAATCAACAGCCCGACAGTAAATGCCACATAAGATAAATATGTATGTTAACAGCAGCAATTACAAGTCAAAATTAAAATGAGTGGGCATCAAAAAATTGTAATACAGTTAACTCAAAAAAAGGTCAGTTTCTGCATTTGTAGAAATACAGTTCAGAATTATAGTACATCACAGCACAAAACAAAACAAAAAATCAAAAAACCAAACAGGAACTTGGCATTTAGATTATAAGAAAACACTATTGGCAAAGAGATTTAAAATTTAGGTTAAAAAAATTAATCTAAAAAATAAAAATTGCGGGCTGGAGAGATGCTCAGTGATTAAGAGTATCACCTGTTCTTCCAGAGGTCCAGAGTTCAATTCCTAGCAACTACATGGTAGCTCACAACCATCTCTAGTGGGATCTGATGCTCCATCTGGCCCTAAAGTTAGGCATGCCGATAGAGCACTCATGCATAAAATAAATAAATCTTTAAAAAAATATAATAAAATATGCACTGGGTAATGATGGCACACATCTTTAATCCTAGCACTCAGAGGCAGAGGCAGGCAGATCTCTGAGTTTGAGGCCAGCCTGATCTACAGAGCGAGTTCCAGGATAGTCAGAGCTGTTACACAGAGAAACCCTGTCTCAAAAAACCAAAACCAAACAAAAACAATAAAAATTGGGGAATACGGCAAAATACCTCAAGAGTCAAATGCATTTCAACAATCATATAAAGAAATGTTTGTGTCATATGCTGCCTGTAAACAAAACATACTTGCTTCAATCTGCATTTAATCACATAAAACACTTTGGTAAAATACAAACAAAAAACTAACAATTATTCCAAGTTTTAGAAATAATGCATTTCAGCATGGAGTCTGAAAATAATAATGGTTAATACAGAGGTGCTGACCTCAAATTCTAATTACTAGCATTAAAAATTTGACTCTAACATAAGAAAAATTAAGCCAATACCCAAGCCTGTAAATACTAAAAGCCAGAGTTTCATCATTAAAAAGTTTTGTGTACAATTTAACTTGCAGAGTGGAATGCCAAAAATTACTTTTCATTTTAAAACCAACAGTGGCTGAAGAAGAGGAACTATCTCCATCTGGGGTATCCCTGGAAATATGAGAACTTGTTAGGCATACCATACTTCTATTTAAAGTAGATCAGATTTTATATAGCAATCTTCCCCAAATTCCCTCATTATAGAGAATCATTATTAGACACAAAGCAACCATCACAGCTAAGGACCACCCAACACTAAAGGTGTGTTCAAACACAGAACAGAAGCTCCACTCCAGATGTTTGCTAGAGTAGAAAACTTTAAAGATTTAAAAGCTTTATCTCATCTGGCTATATTTTCCTATCCTTCCTAAAAGGCGTTAAGAGGGGCTAAAGAGATAGTCCAAGCAATTCAGAGCACACACTTATGGAGGACAGCTTGAGTTTCCTAACATTCATTCTTGGTGTCTCACAGTTGCCTGATAAGTAATAGCTCCTGGGATCTGGCATTCCCTTCTGGACTCCAAGAGCACCTGCATTCATGTCCAATTCATTCATTACAACCTACACACCCACAATTAAATAGTTTAGTAACAGAAGAACAAAGTTTGTTAAAAATTAATTTGAGGACTGAGGCAGCAGCTCACTAGGTTAAGAGCTTTGGCTGCACAAACAAAGACTTGATTTCAAATTCCCAGCATTCATGTAAAAAACTGGGAGTCACTAGTTCTGGGTGCTTGTATCCCAGCACTGGTGGGTGGAGACAAGGTAGACACTGAGTTATTGTGAACTTCTGGTTCAATGACAGAACCTGTCCTAATAAAATAAAAGTAGAAAAGAGAAGACAACTCTGGCTTCTGTATGCATCATTAACACACTAAATCAAACTTTGCTATTATGTGAAAACTTACTAGGCAAATGCCTTCCCCCAACACAGTTTAACTTCTGACAAAAATGCCCTTAAGTTTATTTTCAGTGATGGAAGTAAAAACAATCAAAAACACTAAATTGGTTTTCTAAGATACTGTATCACACATTCCCAGTCTGGTCTCAGATTCTGTGTGCAGCCAAGGATGACCTTGATTTCAGACCCCCCCACCCCCACTATTGCACTATTGTTTAGGCATGTGCCATACCTGGTTTATGAAGGACTGGAAAAAAGACGGAATGGTAGGCTTTGTGCATGCTAGGCAAGCACTCCCAACTGAGCTATAGATATCCCCAGCCCTGCAAGCAGCTTTTTATTAAAATGTTGGCACAATAAAAATATTTATTCAAGCAGATTCAAGGATAAAGCTTTAACTGTTAGAAAATCAGTAGCTAAAACTATTATTTTACCTTTAGAAATAGTTAAAGCAGGAGACCACTGTGATCTTAGAATATCAAGACAAATGCTGCCATTACTGTTAATATTTGGATGATAAATTCTTGTTGTAAATGCAACCTAAAAACAAAACACACAGCACAACTTTTAGATAACTTTTCCAAATAAAACGAGTACCTTAGATTTTAAAAAACAAGGCATAAATTCTAAGTCACACCAGTGGAACTGGTGATGAGAGGATAAAAGGGGAGGGGAGAATGGGATCAAAGTAATTATATACATACATGAAAATCTCTTAACAAAACCAATTATTTTAAATAATAAAAGCTAATGTCAAAGATAGCTAGAAAAATATAATTTAATGCACATTACTTTCTAGTTATCCATACATAACATGAATTTAATAGTTCCAAAAAGTCAATGAGCATATGCTCTGAACTCAGAATACCAGGACCATGTGTGTTGCGACTGATCCAGTCTTTAAAACTTGAAATCAGTCACCTAAGTAAGTGCATTAAGTAACTGTAACCATTCTGGTAACATATACGCAAAGCAAATTGATCCTATAATTTACTAGACTACAACACTCCACTTAAGCACAGAAAACACTTGAGCCTTCCAACTTCTAAAAAGCAAATCTTACATATTTTTACAGAATTCAAATCTGTGTCTAATTCTTAATTAGAAGTTAAAAATCAGCAATAGTTCAGTATGGTAGCATACTCTTAACCTTAGCCCTTAAAAAGTGGATAGAAAAATTCCAGAACAGTCTAACAGGAATCATTATGCAAATACAGCTTAATTGTCTGTGTATTATTTTTATTCAACAATAATCAAAGCTCAAGCCTCAATTACACAGAAACCTAAATTCCTATGAACATTGTATACTCTTCTGAAACAATCCATAAACTAACAAATGTCTGAGAGGTAATACTTGCCTTAGGTGGTTTGAAGGGGTAGTCTGTAGGAAAATGAATTGTCAAAAAGAATACGCCACCTTGATATGGGCTGTCATTCTGTGAAGAGAGAAATAGGCTTAATATGCCAAGACAGTTCCTTTAAAAAGGTTCATTTTTTTTTTAATGAACCAAAATTACCTGCTGTTTATACTGCAATGAAGTAACTGAAATTATTGCGCCCTCCAATCCAGTTCATACTAATGGAGAAACAAAGTTTACTATAAAGTAATGAACCCTAATTTACAGACTAAAAAGCAGGCAAAAAGGCTGTCACTCTATGTCCAAGCTATTCCCAGGCCTTATACTATTTTTGTTTTCTCAGCCAAGATCTTGTTGCCCCAAGCTGATTTGACTTATCTTTCATAAGTACAGGCATTATATATAGATACCACCAGTGCTCTCTGCAAAATGCTCACCAAAAAACCAAAACCAACCCAAGACTGGAAAACACATAAAAACTGCATGAAAAAAATTAAGGTATCCAAAATGAGAAACCACATGAATTTGAGATGAATTAATCTATGGGGCTGGTGGATGAGATGTTTCAGTTGGTAAAGGTTGCGTACCACCACACCAGATGACCTTAGTTCAATCCCTGGAATCCCATGGAAGGAATGATTCAAAGAGAGCTGACTCCCACAGGCTGTTCTTTCACACAGGCACCATGACATTCACATGTATATGCACACTCACACAATATGTTCAATGAAAATTAAGTCAATAAAAAAGACCTATTGCTGAAATTTAGGCAAAGCCAAATACTTTAAAAAAACAAAACTAAACAAAGGGTTCAAGTATTTCAATCATATACTAATCCCACCCTATGATGATAAACCCAAACCAAAGGAACAAAAAATTACTTTAAACTGATTAACTTCAATCTTTGAAATCGAGAACAGATTCTTTAGACTCTTTCTACCTTAAGTTTTGTTCCTCTTGGTTTCTTTTGCTCCCTCAAGAATTTCCCTCATGAAATTTTGCATGTGTCTACAGACCCCTTTTCTGCTTCTAACCTCTGGCCTCACATGTTTCAGTATGTTTTCTTCTACAGTGTGTTTACTCATTCCTGGGAACAATTCTCAAGCCTACTTCACGACATGCATTCTAATCTCAATACTTCTATCTTCCTCAATCCCATTCTTGCCCAACCACAAGAGAAAGCAGAAAACCAGAAATCTCAGAGATAATTCTTACTCTCTCATTTGATTCACAGCTCTAAAGAACTTGAAGACTGTCAGGTATAGTAGCTTATGCCTGTCATCTTTGTACTTGGAAGGTGAGGCAGAAGGGTTGCTATGAGTTTGAAGGCAGCTTGAGGTTAAGTTCTAGGCCAGCCTTGATTATACAGTAAAGTGAAACATTGTCTTCCAAAACCACCACCATTCACTCTCTACTTTTAAATTTCATAGTATTCTCTATAGTACAGTGTCATAACGGTAGTAAAACACTCACACGCCTTCCTCTATTTGGAATATCATGTCTTCTGCACTAGTCAATGTACCATTCTGATAATTTAGTCATACTTCCCTCTTCAATTGAACCACAAAGTTCTCTTTAAAAGAAAAGGAAGATTTTATAGAGCAATAACTATTGTAATATGAAAGGATATATATGTGAAATTGAACAATAACCCCTGTGAACTGATAGTTTTATCTCAGATTTCCTTTACAGTTGATCATGCTCAGTCCATTACTGACAATACAGGATTCTCTTCTACAGTTAGGCCACAGACTAAGGTGGAAATTGTTTCCCAATCTTTGTCACCCTTGCAAATTAAAAAGATTAAGCACACGAGTATCAAAAGTAACAGATAAGGAACTTATTCCTTCTGATGACATGAAACATTACTCGGGACTAATGCTAATATAGTCCTCTTTCCTACACTTAAATTACAACTAGCAATCTTCAACCAATCTTTGTGGTTCCAAATATCTTCAGAAAGATTAAGCCAGTACATACCATAGTAACTCCACATGTTTATGTGTAAATTTCAACGACTCAAAGGCATTTCTTGGGCATAACTCACTAAAATTCAAGTTCTTTATTAAAACATTAAGTAAAATTTTAAAACAAAACCAAAATTATTTACATACAGTCCAATACAATCATCATGTTAACTGACCTAAGTACTCCAAAGAAAATTACTTTTTTACTACCCAGATGTCCTTGGCAACCTGCAACTTATGAGGTGTGATTATCATGTCCCGTTTCAGTTTACAAAAATATTCATAAGCGAAAGTATGGGCGCTCTCCCCCCCATAGTTGAAAGAAATGAAATTGGGGAAAAGTATGAAATGGGCACAGTACAGCATACAGCAGGTATCAGCAGGTATCTAAAACTTAAAAAGAGAGAGTAAACCAGGTGATGGTGACGCACACCCTTAATCCCAGCACTTAGAGGAGGCAGAGGCAGGCAGATCTCTGTGAGTTTGAGGCTAGCCTGGTCTACAGAGCTACTTCCAGGACAACTAGAGCTGTTACAGAGAAACCCTATCTAAAAAAATTAAAGAGACAGTAACTGTTACCCCATTCCTAGTCATTATGTCTGTACAGTGAGCATCTAGTCAGAGAGGCATGTTTCCCAAGCAACGAATTTTAAAATGTCAAGTGAGTAAGCGGTCCAAGTAGACAATTCTTAACTGTCAAGAATATATACACAGTAGGGCAGGAGACATGGCTCAGTGGTTAAGAGCACATACTCCTCTTCCGGAGGACCTAGCTCAATTCCAGCACCCTTATCAGGCAGCTCACAACTGCCTGTTAACTCTCAAACCTCTACCTGCCCTTGTGGCCTCTCTGTAGTTAAGACAGACCAATATTAGTCAATACTGAATACCAGCCTGGTTCTCTAATTTTACTTTTAATTATAATCTCACATTTACTCTAGAATCCCCATCATTCCAGAAAGTCAAGGATTTCTCCTACTATGTTCTTTATTATTTACTCCAGTATCTTACTACTTTCTAACATGTTTCAATTACCTACTTTCTCTTAAAGTACCTGAAGACTATCAGAGCTACTGTTTATTCATTTTTAATTCCTCAACACACAACACAGCAGGTGCTCACATTCACTAAGGTAGAAAATGACTAAGGTTATTAAAATCAGACCAGGTAAGGTGACTCAGGCCTGAGATAAGGAAGGTTGCTAAAATCTGAGTACACCCTGGATTACAACATTAAGACCGAACTAAACAAAACAAATTGCAAGTAAGACACTAACTTTTTAAAAATCAAGAATGAGCTAAATGTGAGGCACAATCCTGTAACTCAGCAGGCTGAGGCAGAAATTTAAGATCAGCCCCAGGCTGTCACAAAAAAATGTCAGTCTTGGGCCTATGAAATGACTAAGCTAACTCAAGAACTCAAAACTAATAAGTCTCTGTGTTATGATTTGGTAGCTGGTTGGTAGTCCAAAAGAAAAGCCTGGTGCAACCTACCTTTTCCCTACCCAATACATCAATCACAGTAATGTAAATACATTACTGCCAAAAAAGTTCAGTACACATGCAACTTAAGAGACCCTAAAATACCCTAAGTTAAAAAATAAAAAAATTGAAATAAAGGTTATTTGTGAAGACATATAATCTTACTCCATGCTGTTTTTAGAGCACTCTTAATTCTGAAATTTTTAGATGGTAGGTAATCCATAGTTTTGAATATTTTAATCACCCAGCACAAAGTTTTATCTACCCAGGGTAAAAAGGAATTTTTGCTACATTCAAAATATCAAATTCTGCCTTAATACATTCAAATTTTGTCTCAAGTCTCAAGGGGTCGCCAGAGAGAGAGAGAGAGAGAGAAAAAGGGCTCATGAGCGATCAAAATAACACAAGTAAGCCAGATTCATTCTTGGCAGTTTCAATGCTTTGAGAACCCACGGTAGAATAAACTGCCTTCTTAGAGAAGCTTAATGACTACTTTTTACTACCATACAGAAAACCAAGACAGAGGCAAAACGAGGAATTTGGTGGGTTTAGAGTTGGTAGGTACTACAGAATATGATCACATATATACATTTAAGGACTTATTTCTTATTCTTTTAAAAGCAGTGTTAACTATGATACACTAGAAATATAGTAAGTCTAATATATACTAAGGTCAAAAATCTAAAATAAAAATGTGGTAAGTGAACACTGATTTTCAATGAAAAGCGAAATTGAAAAAAACAAAACTAATACTTACAGGTCCCATAATTGTGGCTTGCCAATGAAACACTAGAGAGGGAGGAGGGAAAACAAAAACCTTATTATTCCCAAAGCATTCAACCTTTTCTGAAGTTAATCATTAAAAAGAAAACCAGTTTACTCACTGTCATCTCCAACTGGACCTGCAGAACATTGTGCTGGAGGGTCACGGGCCAAATCACTAAGTTCCTAAACCAAGACAGAACAAGGTAGATTAAATTTAAGAAAAGGCATGCAGCTAAATAGTAAACTTATTCCCTTTAAAGGGACATGCAATCATGGTTAAAAAAAAAAAAAAAAGAAAAAACATCCCATTAGCAGAGAAAAGAAACCTTAATCTTAAATCAGTACCTAGAATCATCTTGGGTAGGGCTTACACACACGCACCCCTCATTAACTTTTTATTTTAGGAACAAAAGTTAACCTCTGAACAAAATATAGTAGTAGCAGATGCCTTCAAAAGTTCAAGGCCAAGATCAATATATTATTTGATGAACTAACTTTCCAATCCTCAGATGCTCCCTGTTATGTCTTAAATCCCCCTTTTCCCCAAAAATCTGACTCCATTTTCCATTGTGAAACACTGCTTATAGGGTTATATGCCCTTTCATAATTAAAACTCCCTGATTAATGTAACCTATTAACTCAGTGTTCATTTTCAGCTATTCTTAAAATTCAAATGTGAGGGACTCAACTTTTCTAGGTAGAAAGATGAAATTTTCACAATTTCTTATAAACACATCTACAAAATATACATGTATGTACCTAACCTATCAATGATTTGCATGTACATGATAGTACTTTGTATAAAAGTAGTTTCCTTTATTAGACTTACAAAACCTGGTGATGATACAGGTTCAACCTTACTAGTGTTTTATCATCAAAACCTCAAGTAGATAAACTCAACGCCAAGTCAAAGTACTGCTGCTGCCTTCAACACTTATCTCTATGGCCCAAGGCAGTAAGAGTGACCTCCTTCAATACCTTCCCCCAATAAACACAGGTTAGCTTAAGTTCTTTATCCGTTTCATCCCTAAATATGGAAGTAGTCATAAACAGACCCCTCCCCACAAAAGGCAGAATTCTATCATTACAAAAGACCAAGCACTAAAAAGCAGTGGTAGTCTAACTGCCTCACACATGCCAAGCCCTCTATCAACTAGCTTTATTTCCAACCTACAACAATTTTGCTTGCTTTGGGCTCAGTCTTCTAACATTAGCTATCTTCGGACTCTCTCTCCTTCCAAGTAGCCCAATAACATGTAGAATATGTTTTGCTTAATCCCCGATTTTAGGAGAAAATAAAGGATTATCTTGACCAATATCAACAATGTATTAATTCATTTAACTGAAGATATTAATCTTGCAATGAAACTTAACAATTCAAAAGTATAGAATATTCAGAGTAAGTCCACCTCCCTCAAGAATATAGAGAATGGAAGAGAAATTTCCAATTTAAATTCCAGAAAATCAACTGCCTCAGCCAAAGAACAGAGAACCAAAGAGAAAGGCCAAAGAACCTTTTAATAGGTCTCATTAAAAGCATGTAAATGTGGAAAATAAGATTATTGTATAGTAACAAACTCAAGAAACTAGTAAAAACAAAGCAGTTTTTAATAACGTATTTTGTAGAATGGGATTGCCAGTGTAGAGAAAAGGCAAAAATGGCTATAGTGCTGATCTGACCCAAGACAATGTTTTTTAAATCCCTGCCCTTTTTTTCTTTCCCATAGGCAAGATTCACAATCCAGCAAATCACGATCCTAACTAATCACACCTCCCATTCTAATGGTTTAGGAGGCAAAACCTTATTTAATGATCAGATTGGGACTAGAGACTGTCCCCCACACAGCAGATTGCCTGTAGCTTTCCAACTCTCAAAGTTTTAAGACAAGCAGGCAACAGCTGCCAGTGAGGGGAGGAATGGGCTAAACACTCCTTTGCAACTGAAGTGTATCTCATACTGAAAATATATCCTATTTCTTACATAAACAAGCTATATGATCATCACAGAAGAGCAACACACTATCTAGAATACACACATCATTCTACTCAGCGTTCTAGAAATCCTGAGCACTTTTAGCTTATATTATTGAGTAACTACCCATTTTGTATATAAAACTTAATGTATATGATGTATAAAAATGAAAGAGTTCAAGATCTCAAGTATGGCTACTCTACCATGTGCTATATTAAGTTAAACACTTTAAGCATACAGCCATACACCATTGTTTTGTTTGAGACAGGGGTCTCTCAACATGCGTCCTGGCTGGCCTGAAGCTCTTTGGCCTCAAACTCAGATTACCCCCCTTTACTTCCCAAGTGCTGGGATTAAAGGTTGTGTGCCCTCACTCCCAGCCACACACACACTCCTTTATTGAAAGTAACTACACAACTCAAACTCATTTATATCATGCACCATTAAAAGGTAATCTAAGCTTCAGTGAATTCAAATTTCTAAAATGACCACTGGGGACTGTTTGCCTATTTGAGTCCCATGGCCCCAAATTTAGACCTCCTTCCACTCAACTATTAACTGCAATAGATATGCCAGAATCAACAGGCACAGTGCTGCACACCCTTAATCCTAAGCACTCAGGAGGCAGAAGTAAGCAGACCTCAAGAGTTTGAGGCTAACCTGGGATACACACACAAGACTGTCTTACAAAACACAATAAATGCCAGAATGGGTATAAAGGACCTTTAGTTTGCATACTTAGCAGATGCAGCCTTGATTTCATCTATTATAAAGCAAATTCAGGGAAAAGAATTCTCTTTTACATATGATTAACTCTCATTTCTTGGTCCTTTACAGACAACTCCTTTTGAATAAAGGACAATATATAAGGCTTGATGACATAAGTAGATGAGAATCTTACCAACTCTTACTTACAACTTATATGAATAGATTAACAAGTGCCGTTTCTGCTGGCTACATGGTATGTACCAACTAGGTATGCTATGGCAATGGTCTCTGAACAAATTAGCAATGTGATGTGTAAACCAGTGGGTTAAGTGAGTTAAGGTTTAAGAGTCGAAGATCTTGGACAACAATTTCATCTCTTTATGAAAAGCTAATGGCTGATATGTTAAACATATCAGCAAAATGAGTACTTCAAATACAAATAGTTCAATGCCAAATTATTAGAGGGAATGAAAACAGTTTTTTTCTCTCTAACAGTCAGTCCTAGAGACAGAACCCACTACTGCCTCACACACCCAAGGCAAGCTCTTTAGCACTTTACCATGGTTATATTCCTATTCCAAACACAACTCTTCCGAGATCATTCGGCAGAGTACAAAAATACTTGACTTTACTTCTGCGCATTAACAGTCTGTGCCTGCATGAGCTTAGGCATACTCCATCTAAATGTTCACAAAAGCCACACCTGCATCTGATTCTCTGGAATTGCAGTTATATGCTGTTGTGAGTAACCTAACATAAGGACTAGAAAAAGAACGAAGGTCCTGTAAGTGTTCTTAACAGCTAAACCATCTTTAGCCCCCAACAATATTCTTTTAAATGAAGCACACGTTTAAACTGTTGTGGAATATTCTAGCAAAAATGTAAAAGGGCTGGAAAGATAGCTCAGCAGTTAGGAGCACTAGATGTTCTTGTAGGTTCAGTTCTAGCACCTGACATCCTGTTCCGGCCTCTGAGGGCACATATATATACATACATACATATATATATATATGGTGTTCACAGACGCACACACGCAAATTCTTAAAAAACAGTTGTCAAAATTTGCAATTAAAAAACATACACCGAGCAATGAAGCATAAAACATGCCTTCTCTATCCTAATCCTGGGTAAAATACCAAATATTCCAAACACAACTAATATTTTCTGCTTATACATAAGTTCTTGAAACACTGAAGCAATAAATCAAGTGACAAAGTTTCATTCTGACATGGACTTGAGCCCTCTAATTTTGTTTTTGTTCAGAGACCACTGGAAATCTTTAAAAGTCACTCAATTGGCGCAGAAAAAACATTCAGCTTGGAATAAAATGAAATCATTATGTGCATGTACCCTCATAGGCATGCAGGACCTAGATTCCATGTGGATGCTGGAAGGCAAAGTTCTGCATGAACAATAAGTGCTGTTTTAAATACAGTTTTTAAATAATGTCACTAAAAGGTCTCCAATTTTCTTTTTAATAAATGTTTTTTAAAAGATGAATACTAAGCAACAGTTGGGTGTAGTAGCAGACACCTGTGATCTAAGTTTGAAGCAAGACTATCACTGTAAGTTGAAAGCAAGCACAACACTATCAAGAATGGGTTCATAATTCATAAGTGGATAATTCAACAATCTTTGTGGACTGACTCAATGTGTGAAGATAATGATAAAAAAGATTTCTTATCAGAAATAAAGCGTGAAATCAATTAAATAAACTGGTTAACATGTAAGTGAATCAAGCAGGCAGATGGATCCCACCCAGTTCAGTTAGTCAGGATATGAAAAATCTAAGTTGGGTAGGACAGCCTAGAAACAAATTGTCAAATATCTAGACATTAGACAAATATGTCAAATATCTAGACATTAATAAAATCCTAAGAATGTACTCTGAAATAATTCAACATTAAGAAGAGATCAGGTACACTGAAAGTGACTAAGAACTTCAAGTAAACACTGGAATCTTACCAATTAAGTAAAACCCGACCGCATTAACTACTGCAAGAACAGTGAAATATCCACTTGCTCAGGAATAACCAGTCTAAGATTTAACTATACTAAAAAGTCAATTTAACAGACAAAATAGTCCTGATACACTCTTGCCATTCTGCTTCTGAAACACAGGACCAGCTGCTTACATAATTACCAAAGACCAAAAGATGAACCAAACGGTCTACAATCTTAATCCTTAATATGCTTTGCCATGAGCACATACCATTCTATTTTCAACACCATTCAATGGGATAAAATTCACCCTAAACAATTAAACCTCTGATCAGTTTTACTGAAATACTGTATCAGGAAAATTAAAAAAAAAAATGCTACGGGCTGGAGAGGTGGCCCAATAGTTACCAGCGCCCCACTACCAGGCAGCTCACAACTACTTCACTAACTCCAGATACAGAGACCCTAATGTCCCTTTTTAACCTTGGAAGGTGCACACACATGCGCACAACCGGAAACCTCACAGGACAATCATACTAAAATAACATGTTAATTACCTCAGGCAAGTCAATTATTTTATAAGTCTAAGCATGGAATTCAGTTGCATTTTATATATACCAGCTATGCCAAGGGCATTTTACTTTTAGTGAAACCTGTTACAAAATGTTGGGTGTACAATCTTCCACTTAAAGCTTCAAGGTGCTCGTAAAAGTTTTGAATTTTTAGATAAGCCTCTCTTTTCAAATACCCAATTCCTCTCTCTCTCCCTGTGGTGGGTTTTTTTTTGTTTTTCTTTGCTTTTTTTTTGGGACAAGGTGTAGACCAGGCTGGCCTCAAACTCATAGAGATCCACTGCCTCTGCCTTCCGAGTGTTGGAAAATAGTTCAATTCACCAACTGCCTGAGTCATAAGCATGAGAAGGACCTGAATTAACACCCCTGGAATCCAGGCTTGGTAGTAATCCTAGCTTTAAGATAGGACAAAATTATTTCCAGACCTTGCTGATCAGCCCCATCTAACTAATGAGATCAAAGTTCTACCGAAGACCTGTCTTAAAGACAAGAGAATACCTGATGTTGGCCTCTGGTCTCTAACAGGCACTCTTCCACATGTAAACTCACAAAATTTTTCAATGATAGTTGGCCTAAACAAAATATCTACCCAATAGCCTTAAAATTTCATTTATTATAAAGATGACCAGAAAACTGTCAAGTTGAAGGAGAATACATCAAGGCACTACCTGAGTGATAAAAGAAAACTAGTTTTCTATACTCTATTTGTGAGCCAGTAAGCTTTTAAAAGCTAGCATTACCAGCCAGACAGTGGTGGCGTACACCTTTAATTCCAGCACTTGGAAGGCAGAGCCAAGTAAATCTGAGTTTGAGGCCAGTTTGGTCTACAGAATGAATTACAGGGACAGCCAGGGCTACACAGAGAAACCCTGTCTTAAAAAAACAAGAAAAAAACTAGCATTACCAATTCTTTAGAACAAAGGCATCATTTCAGAAGTTTCAGCTTTTTATTTCCTTTCTTGCTACTCAAATCATTTTCTTCTTTCCCCTTTAAATAATTTCTATGTGCCCAATTTCCACAACCAAGACATCTCTGCAGAAACAAAGATGTAAAGTCAGTAACTTCATACACCAACTTTACAGTCAACACAAATTGAGGTTGACAGTTTTAATAACAAAGGAAAGCAGTAGCATGACTAATTCTAACATTTGGGAGAATTACATTCATTCTGGGACACATGTCTTAAAAATAAACAGGAGAAAATGCTATTCTAATCTTGTCACTTGAGTTTTATGTAATGAGCACCAGTGATAATCAAATAATGCTTTTAAGTCTTCATGACAGGTTCACAGGATGAGCAGATCAGAACGAATCACACCGGGCGGCAAAACCAGAGCTGACTGCAAGGTACCAAACATGTTAGTTAGATCTCAAAATACTAAGAAAAATAAAATATGAATATCTCTAAGAAACCAACAAAAGTAGGCACAAGACAAAAAAAAATGTAATCTTAAACTAAAAGGTATTCAAATGCCCTATGCATCTTGAAAAGGCAATCATTGAGGCGTTTGAATTTTGTAGCAGGCAATGATGGATGACTAAACAGGTCTTCAGACTAGAACAACAGGCAAGGACACAGCCTACGAAGTTTCCTAGAAAACCAAGCACTAATATAGTTTGATATAACAAAGGATCAGTTAAGAAGAGTTGATCAGGCTTGATCTTTAAGAACTTCAAAAGTTTTGTCAAAGCGTATTTCCAAAAGTAATGAGATATTTGAGTTTTAAAGCACAATAAACTAAGTTTAGGTCTGTTGAAATATACCGAAGTATGGTATTAGAAGTGATACTCTAAATCACATGTATTAGTTTGACCCACAAACTGGTACTTTTTTTTCTATAGATCAAACAAAACACAGACAACAACACTCAAAATCAGTTCCCCTGAAGCTATTTGCTGTTAGTCTGCATCACACCAGACTTTGAATTTACAGAGTGCTGTGCCTGGTACCTGTAGGTCTAAAGAGGGCATTGGATCCCCTGGAACTGGAATAAAAGAAGGTCGAGGGCCACTATATGGACACTAGGAACTGAACCAAAGTATTCTCCAGGAATAGACATGCCACCTTTCTGACCCTAACCTATATGGTCTTAAATGAAAACTAATTGAAACAATGATTTGTTTCATGGTAAGGGGAATTTAGGTTGTTCTTGGCCAATTATGTAGACTAATGAAATCAGAAGACAGCTGTTGTAGAGTCTGGCAGATATTAGGAGTTGCCAAAGGTTCTACACTTCTTGAAGGGATAAAAAGACCAAATAAGAACACAAAGTATCAGTAAGAAGAAACCTATTTAGAAAAAATTATTTTTCCCTGACCTGCTTCTCTTGAAACTTGGCACACATATGGGTTAACAGGAAGCGCTAACTAAACCCATTTCCTACTTGTAAGCTATTTTTCTTTAAAACCTTAAAGACCTAAAAAGCCAAAGAGGCCACTCTACCCTTTTCCAATCAAGAAAAGACCCTGAAAGCTCTTACATGGTTTAACTCACCTCATTAGGTTAAAATCTCACAAAAGGACTGCAATAAACACTACATACCCGAATATTTCCCAAAGACTTTGTAAACAGCATGGAAAAATTGTTATTTGTATACTAAGCAAAACTCTAACAACCAGTGGCTACATTACTGAGAATAACAAGCAACCAGTATGGCCATTGAATTTTTAAAAGATTATTTATTTTATGACTGTTTGCCTGAAAGCACATGCATGTATTTATCCAAGGAGGCCAAAAGGGAGCCTGGATGCCCCGGAACTGGAACCAAAGACAGTTCTGAGCTGCCATGTGGGTGCTGGGAACTGAAGCCTCATCTTCTGCAGAGTAGCCAGTGCTCCTAACTGTTATTTCTCCAGGCCCCAATGTTTTTATTCTGATTTCTGAGATATTGATAGAAGAAAGCCCATACAGTTTAAGAGGATCCTTACTTCAACGATTATGGGATAGAGGATCTCTTGACAGTTCACTATTGAAAATATGAAATGGCCTACAGGAAGACCTACATCTAAACACAATATTGTGGGTTGTTTGATTTTTTGCATGTTTGTTACTCTATTGTCTTGGTATTTTGGCTGGTAATGGGCGATGCCAGTAGTAAAGTAACCGAAGACTACAATTACAGCTGGCCAATGTATTATAAACAACTAAAGAGGGGCTGGAGAGATGGCTCAGTGGTTAAGAGCACTGGCTGCTCTTCCAGAGGTCCTGAGTTCAATTCCCAGCAACCACATGGTGGCTCACAACCATCTGTAGTGAGATCTGGTGCTCTCTTCTGGCCTGCAGGCCCACATGGAAGGAATGTTGTATACATAATAAATAAATCTTTAAAAAAAAACAACTAAAGAAATAATGCTGGAATAAACATGAAAGGATCTGTGCACTGAGACCTAAGTGGAATATAAGGATTGTGAATAAAGCTGTCCAACTCCATCAGCTAAGCCTCTAGTTAAGCTTTCATGCCTCTATCCATTTACCTCAGACCTACGATATGTCCCTAAATACAGCACATTACTACTATAGCACTATGTTCCAGCATCAGCTGTCCCTATCTGATACTATCTTGTATTTCAGTACATAAAAGGTAAAATAGATTTCCTATCAGAATCTTTACTATTTTAAAAGTTAATTTCCTGTATTTTACTTGGGAGTTCACTTTTCCAGAATTAAATTTGACTTGACTTTCAAAGAAATCAAAATAGACCTTGCTGCACACATATTCTGAATAAAATTACTTTTGAGATGATATAAGGCAGGACACAGGAACAGAAAAACCTCCAAAGTTGTTTTGAGATTAAAAAATCTTACCCCAAAAGCCAGGCGGTGGTGGTGCACATCTTTAATCCCAACAGAGGCAGTGAGTTCAAGGCCAGCCTGACCTACAAAGAAAATTCCAGGCCAGGCAGGAGAAACCCCGTCTCAAAAAACCAAAAATCCTACCTCAGCTGCCCATTACAACTACTACAACTTGAATTTCTTATTTAACAAAAATGTCAAAGAAACAAGGTTCTCAGAAATTTATGGTTACTAGAATTATTTCCAGAAGATACTTGACAAAAGATTATGATCTGAACAAACTTCACAGAACTGCAGACATAAGGAATCAAAAAGAATCATTAGCTACCAGGCGGGAGGATAAAGTTTGAGCAAGCCCAGAAAACACCAAACTCCCATTTCAAAGGCCAAAACTCAAAGCACCACAACTAAACCCACCCCTTTACAACTCTGTTTTTAACCTTTCCTGTGGAAACCTAGTTTCCTCCTTTATCCTAAGGACTACAAGTTAGGTTCTGTACACTATGCTGCTTACATCACTGTCAAGGCATTAGCTTCCTGTTTAGTTCTAATTATAGGTGACACAACTATGCTTGTTTAATATTAGACAAGGTCCTAAGAATGGCTTGAGTGAATAATACTACAATTTTCTTTCTTTAGGTCACTCTTAAAGGTAATCACTTAAGATTCTTCAAAGCTAGGCCCAGTGATATGCAAATGCAGTCAGTCCTACTAAGGCTCTATCTCAGAAAGAGAAAATTCTGTTTGTAAGCAGTACTGGAAAAGACCAAAAGAAAGCCTTAATCCATGAAAGCAAATTAGGCACTTCAGATATGAAAAACAAAAACCCAGCAGCAATTCAGTGGTAGTAAATACTCATGGGTTAGGATCCATGTGAAAAAGCATTTCCACCCTCAAACATCCAACCAAAAAATACTAAACCACAAATGAGAGAATCCAAAGTTTAAATAGGACAAAATCCATAAAGTTATCTGAAAGGTCCCTAGAGGATAAAAAAAAGTCTAAACAAGGTGTAAAAATATAAACTTTCCCCCCTCCTCACCTGAAGATAATATGTTGCTTTGTATTAAGACAGGATTTGTAAGCTACATTGCCAAAGTCACTTCCTATTTATATTGCCAGACCTTAGTCCCTAGAATGCAGGCTATAAAAGCATGTACCACCTTAGCTGCCTGAGGAATTTTAAGAATACATGTTATAAGGTAAACTGGCTATACATTAAGATAGTAAACACACTCATTAACATTACTAATTTTGAATTAAGCTCACTGTCATGGTAGCAAGCTCCAAAATCCCCATTGATACAGAATAGCAAAGAATTTTGATAAACGCTTGAGAATAAGTTATACGAAGTGATGAAACACATGAATGTGTTTAATGCTTGTTATTTTTCCAAGCAAAGCAGATTCTCGTGAATGACAATTTATTTCTTAACCTCTGGTAATACTTCATACAATTACAACCCTAGTGAAGTACTGATGAAATTAACCCCAGGTTTCTAACTAAGAGTAAGATTAGAATCCCTTAATGAACGTTTCAAAATTATGTCTTTCTAGAGATGACTCAGTAAGGAACTCACATTGGTGTATTCTTAAAAAGTCAGAAACTTCTGGAATAAAAATTTAAAGTAAAAACTAACCTAAACAATGGCTCTTGTATACAGAAATAGAAGATACTTCTATTAAGAACCACAATGCAGCTGGATTTGGTGAGAGGCAGAGGCAGGATTGGTCTGAATTCGAGACCAATGCTATAAAGTCAAACCCAATCTCAAAAATCAAAGTACAAAAAAATTAAACAAATAGATGACTAAAAGCACAATCAGGAAGCTGGGCATACCGGCCCAGTCCTATAATCATCATAATCTAGCACTCAGAGGGCTGAGACGGAAGTGCCTCACTCCAGGCCAGCTTTTGTGCGACAACCTTGCCTCAAAATTAAGCTGAAACATTTTAATCTCAACATTAAGAAGCTGGGACTGGCAAGATGGCTCAGTGCATAAAGGCGCTTGCTTAGATGCAAACATTATGAGCTCAATCTCTAGACAGAACCCATAGGTAAAGCTAGGAGAGACCTGACTCCAGAGGCTGACTTCTACACCATACAAAGTGTTCCCCTTCACCAACAGCACCCCCAAGAACCCAATTAAAAAAACAAAAACTGAGAATCAAGAACTGACTCGACTACTAAGGAGGCACTGGAACCTAGGAAGCAACATGTAAAAGTTTGACAATGCAGTTACACAAGTAGCTTTCTCTAGTATTGTGAAGAATATTCAACTTAACCTTTATGTGCTAACAAACAATTTAACACAGCAGATAAACATCAGATGAAGGATAAGCCTTGAGGACCAATTAAGCCCCCCCCAACACACACCACCACACCAGGACAAACTTATTATTGGCCTACAAAGCTTGAACCACTACTTTGTATACTTTAAGAGAATCCCAGCACTTAATAAGCAGCAATTTCTAGCCCAGAACGAAATTACCTAAGAATTAAATACATTTCAGCCTTAAGTTACAACATAAAAATCAGACTAAATCCTCATTTATATATGAGGTAGAAAACAAAAAGTCATATTCATTTAGTAGGAACTAAAATGGTCCAAAAGATGACCTATCTTATTAGAAACCCATTACTCACTAGCTGTGTGATTGAACAAGTCAAAAGTCAACTTCTGTGCTGTTACCTCATCCATAAAATGGAGTATCTCACATGGCTGTTTTGAGGCCTACTACACAAGAGCCTACGCTAGGTCTTAGCTAGCACAAAAAGAATGGTATAAAAGTGCAGGGGTTACCAGAACAATCTAGATTGCCTGGGTTCTAGTCCCAACTCTGCTATATCATCAACACCTGGATGAGGCTTTTTTTTTTAACAGTGACTTAATTCTTCAGTGAAGAAAAGTCAACTGTACCTACCTACTTTTCCACACTTGCTAGAAGAAAGTTAATACTGTTTAAACAGTATTACTTAGGAAATACTGTTTAAAAGTTGTGAAGCACTGCAAATACTTTAAAACGAAAACATTTTTGGCTTGGTTTCTATTAGATCTTTAATACAAAGTTCTCAAAGTTTCCCAAATATGTAACAGTCACTTTTCTTTAGAGCAGTAAAATTTCTTACAACTCCCAAAACAGATTTGAATTCAGCTTTTAAAATGCCTGTTTAGTAACAGGACCATACTAGAATTTGGTCCAAATAACGACTACAGCAAAAGGTTATTTGGTCTAAGAAAAAACAGTCAAACAAAAATACTAAGAAAAATTACCATTAAAATTAAAAAAAAAAATCAGTAACTTATTCCAGTTTATCTCTAAAGCTCACAGTGGTACAAGAATTTTCATGAAATACTGAGAACTACAATCACCCTAATACTTGCTGGGGGTAATCAGAAGAATAAATTCAAAACAGAACAATACAAAAAAGAAAAAAGACAATGGCTAACTGGGCCCCTATTTTGACAGAAATGCCCCCGCCCCCCCCCAAAAGAAAAAAATCCTCTTTCTGAACTTTCAAAAACTATGCCTGCATCTGGGTGCCATTTTAAAAGAAGTCTCATGATCCTGACTATATATATGTATTTTAGGGGAATATATATATATATAAATATATATAGGAAATGCCCTACAGGCTGAATCGTTGTGTGGCATATAAATATTTCTCTAACGTAGAAAGCTTACATATCAAGTATCAACACATAATTCTTCAAACCATCTGTTTTCTGTCATCTCAGTAACTAGACAAACTCCTTAATATAGATTAGGCTCATGGATAAACTTGCTTAGCTTGATTCTAACACCAAGCATTTTACTACAAATGTTCACACTTAATCATTACTGCCTCTCTAGAGCTTTAAGTCATTAAAATGGTGGCAGAGCATCTGGGTATCACCTGTAAAAGAAAAAATCGGTTAAGACCTTCCCTTCAAGTAATTTTTACATTTATAAACAGCTATAGATCTGAATTATTTTCATTAGTGCTGAAAGTTATAGTCTCTGTATATGTATGCAGGAAAGAATGCATCTCTAATGGGAGATTCACCCTCAAAATTGTCACACTTAAGTGGTTATTCTAAAATTATCTATTCAATGTCTTGAATCCTAAGGTTCTGCTTTTCTCCTCTGCATATCAAGAAAATAAACAGTCCAGTTAGTGTTTGGCATAAAACTACAACGATTACACACTGACATCCTAAGAATTCAGATTTCAGTATCAGTATATTCAGGTAAGATTCTAACTATCATGGAACTCCAGCCTTGCCAATTAAACCTAGCAAGCTAAACACAGTAAATAACTGTAAATAAGTAGCATCAGACAGCTCCACCGTAGCCAATCCAGATCCTGGCCTTTCCTTCAGACTTTTTAAAAGCTATCCTCCAAGAGCCAGTTTCTAACACCGAACCTTCCTATTTTGTCTTTTCTACTGAGACTGCCTCTATTCCATGACATTTTTTTCAAGTTAGCTGTAAAATACTCCACCCTCTCGATTGTGCAAGAACCACATACACCACACACACTTAAGAGAAATTCAGTCTTGAGAGTGTGAATTTAGGTTAAGTCTTGGAGGCAGAGGATCTCTGAACTCTCTACAACCAGATAAAAAATGGTTAACGCTTAACAGAGAATATTACTTCGTATTATTAGAAAAGGAGATGCCGGAAAGAACCCGAACCAGTTAAAGCAGCCGCCATCTTAAAATGCGGGATAGAAGTTAAGAGGAAGAAAATAAGACGAAACCATCCGAAGAGGTGGTTCTGCTCAGACAACTAGTTCTGAAAAATCCTAGTTTCTTTTCAACTTAAATTGAATCAACTTAAAATTATCAAATTAACTGAACTGCTAAAACAAGCCTCCTTAAGGGTTCTAAACAAAAACAGTCCGTCCACTGTCAACCCCCAGCCCCCACAACCACAGGGATCTCTTGAAGGCATTTACATCAGTTCCCGGTGCCTCAGATAAATAGCTTCGGGTGACCACACAACACAGGAAGTGGCAACAATGCCAGTCCACCTCCTCCCAACCCCACTTGGTCTTGTGTAACTGCCCAGATTGGGTTAAGCTTCTGGACAGACTTCGTCACTACCTTTTAGTAAACCGAAGTGTGTTTATTATACCCTGATCCTCAGCAAAGTTCGCAACAAAACGTTTTCTTTTCATCTGTTTCGTTCCTTTCTTCCTAGAAGGCCAATAGCCATAGCACAGCTAAAATTAAGTTTTGAAGAGCCAAGATTAGGAAGCAGTACTATGACATTTGCCCCAGGGCTCTACACAACTCCACTTCCCAACCCGGACTAACTTCGTGAGGCAGAAAACCGGCGCGCCTCAACGCTACGCACTCACCCAGACTTTGCAGATTCTAGCAAAACAAACATCTCGCTTGCCCAAAGCCTTCCTAGGCCCCGGTCCGGACCACTTAGTTCCAACAACTTACCTTATTAATCCGTTTCAGCGCCATAGTCTGTGCTTTTCGCCGGGCTCCTCACTCTCCCGATGTGTACTCAAAGGTCCGGCCAAAACTCCTGATTATCCCGGCGGCGAGGAAGGACTGTCTCTTCTCACACCGGCTCTGCCAGACACAGGCGCCTTTTGCAAAAACGGAGCAGATCAGCCACTCGCCAAGGCCTCGGAGAAACCCTGCTGATGCCAGATCCCTAAAAACCGTCGCGATCCAGGGAGGGTGGGGTAGCAAAGCCACCAACTACTTCGATCCGCGGCTCGCCCGCTGCGGGCGAGGGTGACGGGAAGAGCCGAAAGGAGGTTACAAGTTTAACTTCCCGGCCTCTCGAAAGGGAAGAGCCCCGGGTGGGAGAGGAAGAGGCGGAGGAGAAAGGGGTGGGTGCGGGGCAGGGTCCAGAGCCCGGCAGAGGAGGAGCCCGGGCCTAGTCGGCGCTAGGCCGGCGTCACTTGGGCAAAGAAAGGCAAGGGGGAGGGGAGCGGGAGGCTCCGGCCCGGCGCCGGGCTCCTTTCGGTTTCTGCTCCAAAGGTCGGAGGGCCGGCACAGGGCAACGGGGCTCCAGGGTGCTGCCGTCCCCACAGCCGGGGCTGTTCCGTGTCGTCCCTGACACCACCTTACTCTCCGCCTTACAGCGCGCTCCTACGTGCGCGCGCCCAGCCACCACCACCACCTCCTCCTCCTCCACCACGCGCCCGGCGGCCGCCAAGCTCCAGCTCCAGCTCGAGGACGCGCCCATGTCCGCCCCCCCACCCTATCGGGTCCCGGCCCCGCCGGCCTTCCCACCCTACCCCACCCAGCCCCGAGGGCTGCCCACTCGGGCCGCCCACAGCCCGGGGCGCCGCGCCGGTCCCCCGGCCGCTCGCCCTCTCCCCTTTACCCCCCCCTCGGCCGAGCCGAACACACCCCACGCGTACAGAGGGCCGGGGCCTCCCTCGAGCTGCGGCCTCGGCCTCCTCCCCACGCGGCAGCTGGTGCCTCCCCGGCCCTACGGGGCTCACGCGCACGGCACAGCCACAAGATGTCCGCTCTGACGGCACTACTGCCAGCTGCCACGCTCCGCCCCTCCCCCCCGCCGCCCGCCCGCCCGCCCGCCTGCCTGCCTATTCACCGCCGCGTATCCGTCCGCCAACGCCGCCGTCGCGAGCGCAGGGCGAGCCGAGGGTTGGAAGGGAGCGGTTTGCCTCCCTCGTCCAGGCCCGAGTGGACGCGCCACCCTCTTGCCGTCTCCCGGTCGGGACAGCACCTTCTTACTAGACTGATCGGAGGTCGGGCCGGGAGGGCGGGGGACGGAGGCGGGTCATGGGCTGAGGGGGAGGGTAGGCGAGTGGCGGAAACCCTTAGACCCAGAGAAGCATCGAGAACCGGAAGGAGACCTTAGGAGGAAGGTAATGGAAGCGGCAGCTGCGCGGTTGAGGCCCCACGCCCCTCCCTACAGTGGCCCCCGGTTTCCTCACTTGGTATGGAGGCGGCGGATCTCGCGAGAACCTCGTGGCAGGCTCACCGGAGCTCCGGGGCTGCAATGACTTAAGGGCAGTTTTGTGCTCTCTTCCTGCCTGGGGCCCGCCCCCAAACCCGCAAGTTATCGCGAGATGAGCCGGTCCTTTCCCCCCCCAGGTTCTCACTGGGCGGGTCCTGGGCGGAGAGCACCGCCCCTGAGTGCTGATGCTGGTGGGCGGGAGAGGAAATGGAATTCCCCAGGCCGACCGGCGCGCAGACGCGGCCCCCTCACGGCGTCCAATCGGGGGTGCGCTGTGGGTGGGGCCGCGGGGTCCCGGTTTCCGGTGGCCCAGGTGATGGAGATTTCTTCCCGTGGTCCTCGGAGGGATTAAGCCGCGGGAGGAGGCTCCCCTGAAATTAGGGACGGTAATTTGAAACAGATCCAGGCTGAGTGCTGGTAGTGCCGCCACGTGCGGGACGATGTGCGTGGTAAACCCCGAGGGCCCAATCCGAGCAGCGGCCGGCAGGGGTCTGCGTTAGCACAGCCTTAACAATTGTGATCGGATTGCATTGAGCCTTGGTCCCCGATGTCAGGCTAAATCAGGTGTGGAACAGCGGGAGGAATAGAATCTTTTTTCTCCCGTTGCCGTTTCAGTTTTTGAGCCCCAAAATGGCAAAACATGAGGGAATAAGTCTGGATTAAATTCAGTGGGTGAGATCTCAAAGTGTACCACTGCCCAGTTTTTAATCTGCCGTGTTTAAGGTGTAGAGGGCCGTTTGTCATCTAGTGTATCCTTTAGGTTAAAAACTAAGCCTTTAATTTTTTTAAAGGCAGAAAGGGTTAACCTACTTTAGGGTTTTCTAGCACTCATGAATAACCCCACTTAAAGTGGGTAAATCCTTCAGGAATACATGGAAATAAGTTGAATTTTGAAAGCCTGTCGCAGACAATAGTCCCTAATTAAGATGATAAAAAGTGACGAAGGCTCTAATGTATATTCTAAGAATAAGGGTATACATTCTGTACTATGCATATACATGTATACACACCATATATAATATATATTATAGCCAATTAGTGTAATACAGCTGCTTCGAATAGTGTCCATAGGAATCACCTGTAGTGTAGTTTAAAATGCTGATTTTGATTTAGTAGACCCGAGGAGGAGCCCGGTATTATACATTACAACAAGCTCCCAAGTGATAGAGATTATGTGGACCATTTCTGAGTTATAAAACCCTGAGTACTTACTTCATGCTCTCCTGGCCACCTCTGACACTTCCTCCTCTCTGAAAACAACCCATTGTTCTGTCTTCAGGCTAACCAGTTTAAGTAGAAGCAAAGAATTAGGCATTGGGGTGTTGGGAGAAACCCAGATGGGAGTTCTTTCTGCCCTTTTCTATTTATGACACTGGTCTGGTTGCATGTCTTACAGGTTTCCTTCTTCACTACTAGATAAATGATGCCTGCCTTTTCTCAGCTGCTGTGTTTTAAATGTCATAATGTGAACGGGCACTGACACTGTAGGCTGGACAGGTTACATCAATGCTTACTTTTTATGATATCATACAAATAATGGGTTTCCCTGTGACAATGTCATATATACATACTTTGTCCTCATTATCCCCTCCACACACTGCTGCTCCTTGCTAAGTTATCAATCACAGCTCAGACATTTAACTGGACAAACGCATGAGGGTGAGTGTGCGATATACTGAAGTAATAATATGTAGAGATTATATTTATGGAGATTGTGTGCCAGGCACTGTTCTTGTTTCTACAAATGAACTAAGGCACAGGTTGTACTGATACAAAGGGGACCGACCTATTAAGTTGAATGCAGGTATTTAACTTCAGATTTACTAAATGGAGTTTTATATTTGTGTTTTAAATTGACAGCTGAATCTAATTTGACTTCTTTTTCCATTTGTTTTGTACTTGCCGAAGCCAGGGTGCAGTGATTAGTGGGAAACACTGGAACCTACAAATCAGGAACTCAACATAAAGGGAGGACAATGAAGAAATTTCAAAGAAACCAGTTCCTGTTGCCCTAATCTAACAAGTTTCAACGTAAAAGTACACTGAAACTTCACTGCTATGCAACAAAACACAGCATAGTGGGACAAATTTGAGGTCAGAGTTCTTGTGTTTAAAAATATGTGGGCAGTTCATTAAAGCTGTTAGCCTGTCTCAAAATAATATTTCATATATAAATACACACACATATTTATAGATACATATATTCAAATTCATACTATAAAGACTTTGAAGTACAGTTATCATTTTTAAAAGAAAGCAAGAGCTGGACGGTGGTGGCGCATGCCTTTAATCCCAGCACTCGGGAGGCAAAGGTAGGAGGATCTCTGTGAGTTCAAGGCCAGCCTGGTCTACAGAGTGAGTTCCAGGACGGGCTCTAAGCTACACAGTGAAACTTTGCCATGAAAAACTGAGGAAAGAGAGAGAGAGAGAGAGAGAGAGAGAGAGAGAAAGCAAACATGGTATGAGTAAGTTTTATAGACACAGTACAGCTCAGTGGGTGCAGTGTGTGTCCAGCACACATGAAGCCCTACATTCAGTTCCCTAGTACCTAATAACTGGGTAGCAGCAGCAGTCCTGTAACCCCAGCACTTGGGGTTAGAGCAGCAGTGGATGTGGTGGAGTTCATCCTCTTCTTGTATCAAGTTCAGGGTCTGCTTAGGATACGTAAAACTCTTTACTCAAAAGAAATACAAATAAACACAGTAGGATCTAATAGGTTAATAAAGACCCAAATTTTGAAAGAATGATAAAGAGAATGGTATTGCCAGTATTTATGAGAATTGTAATGTGGTGATACATTAACATACATTGAAAAGTAGCTTTGGCTGACACTGTGGTGTTTATCTCCTACATCATTAACTGAAGAAATGCAAAATTTTCTTTAGTGAAGATGCAATGTTTTATCTGGGTATGGCATTGAAGCCCTATAATCCTAATTTTAGGAGATGGAGGCAGAAGTATCAGGAATTCAAGGTCATCCTCAGTTACGTGAAGAGTTTGATGCCAGAGGCTGGAGAAATGGGTCAGAAGTTAAGAGCTCTTGTTGCTCTTCCAGAGGACCAGGTTCAATACAAAGCAGTGGCCCACAAGCATCCTTAACTCCAGTTCCAGTGGATCTGATGCTTCTGGCCTCCATGGGCACTAGGCATGCATGTAGTAAATAAATACATGGAGGCAAAACACTCACATGCATAAATCTTTTTAAAGTTTGAGGCCAGCATGTATGACATGTCTAAAAAGCACTCTCAGTCAATACATATTTATGCAATAAAGTATAAGATTTTGGGGCTGGAGAGATGGCTCAGTGGCTAAGAGCATTGACTGCTCTTCCAGAGGTCCTGAGTTCAATTCCCAGCAACCATATGGTGGCTCACAACCACCAGTAATAAGATCTGGTGCCCTCTTCTGTCTGCAGGGACACATGCAGGCAGACCATTGTATACATAATAAATAAATAAATATTTTTAAAAAAACATTTTATATTTAAATCTCATTTGCATATCCTGCAAATACATGATTTGGAGCCCAAGTGAAACATATATATTGCTTGCATAAAAATCCAATTAAATTTATACTCTGGTTTAAAATATCATTCCTTTTTTTAAATAAAATATTCTTTCAAAGTTAAATTACTACTGTTTGAGAAAATTGTTTTTTGGCTGGGCATGGTGTCACACTCCTGTAATCCCAGCACTGGAGCTAGAGGAAGGAGCGCTCTGGTTGGAGGCCAACCTGGGTTACATAATAACAATTTCAAAACAAAAGCTGTGCTTTCATGTTGAAAACATCATTTCAACCTTAAATTGGTAGGGTTTGGGTTGTAATGAGCCCTGCACAAATCTTTGAGATTAGAAAAAAGAATTAGTGCCGGGCGGTGGTTGCACACATCTTTAATCCCAGCACTCGGGAGGCAGAAGCAGGTGGATCTCTGTGAGTTCGAGGCCAGCCTGGTCTACAAGAGCTAGTTCCAGTACAGGCACCAAAGCTACAGAGAAACCTTGTCTTGAAAAAAACCAAAAAAAAAAAAGAAAAAAAGAAAAAAAAAAGAATTAGTGTATTTTTTTCCCACAGAAAACATATACACAAATATTCATAATAGCTATTAGTCATGATATTCAAAAAGAAGCAGTTGATTTGGGTAATGTATCTATGGAACAGAATTGCACTAAACAACAGAATACTGGCATCTGGCGGCACACATCTGTAATCCCAGCACCTAAGCAGCAAAGCAGGAGGATCATGAATTAAGGTCAGCCTGGGCTACTGCTGAGTTCTAGGCCAGACTAAAATGAGATATGTTACAAGCCAACTTAAACTATCCTTGAAATAATCCCTGCAGATGAAAAGTAAGCAGGAAAGCTTTTTCTCTTGCTTGGCATGAATTTTTTTTAATGAATTCATGTGTGTGGATACTTTTTATATATTTACAAATATTAAGCAATTACTTTTCTTACTCTATCATGTTATACAATATGTATTAACACCTTATCAGTATTTTAAATCTTGTTAATTTTATATCATAATATTTAAGTTAAAAGAAAAGTAAACACTTCAAAAACCTCTTCTAGGGAAGGGACAGGACCCCAGCTATATGAAAAGTATCTGTGATGGCTAACTTTGACATGTTTTGTGTCAACTTGACTGGGTAGACGGATGCCCAGATGGTTGGTAAAACATTATTGCTGGTGAATCCTTAGGGTGTTCTTGGGAGAGATTACCCTTTGAATCCGTGGACTGAGGCCCAAGAAGACTGCCCTCAACGCAAACAGGAGTTTTTCAATTCCTTGAGATTTTGAATAAAATTCAATTGCAGAGGAAGGGAAACTTGCTTCTTTTTTCTTACATGCATCTTCTCCGGCCCCAGATGGACATCAGTACTTGTGGTTTTCTGACCTTTGGATTCACAATGCAGCTTTTATAGCATCCTCCACTCTACCCTCCAGACCCTCAGACTTGGACTGAATTATCCCACTACCTTTACTTGTTCATAATTATAAAAAGTAACTTTTTGGGACTTAGTGGGCTCCGTGATAGTGTCAGAGCCAATTCCAGTGTTTCTTTGTAATTAATGTGTTCTTCTTTGCTCTTGCTTTAGAACACAATTCAGTTTAATACTATTATTGTCACTTTGTTTCACAAAACTTAATTAGCTCTTTTGTGTGTTAGCTTGAAATAAAGTCACTGTAATGTTCTTGTGTTTCAAAGGCATTCTGCCTTTCAACGAACATAACTTACAAGTACAGTTTTTAAAAACAATCTCAGGAGCTTGAGAGATGGTTCAGCAGTGAAAGAGCACTGGACTCTTCTAGAGGATCTGGTTTCTATTCCCAGCACCCACACTGTGGCTCACAACCATCCGTAACTCCAGATGTAACCCAGGAGATCAAATGTCCTCTTCTGGCCACCACAGGCACCAGAGTACATGTAGTACACAGATACACGTGTAGGGAAAATACCCATACACACTAAAAACAAAACAAAACACGAATCCACTTATAATTCAAGACTGACCTCAAATTCATGTAGCCAGGCTGGCCTAAGTTTGATTCTTCTGTGTTAGATTCTGGAGTGCTGAGACTGCAGGGTACATCATCATAACTAGCTTAGACCAAATTTTAACATATATAGATTGTTGATAGAATAATTTGTTTTCTAACCAGAGCAGTGTAAATGAGAAAGTGAGGCAGACTGGAAAAAGGAAAGCTCATAGGCAGTAGAAACATTGAAAGTCTCAAGATAACCTAGTAAATTTGGGAAGCAACAAGAACTTTGGCTGTGTGTGTGCCCTTATTGTGCACGAATGCACATGCACCATTGAGACAAGACTGAAATATGTGACTAAGTCTTGAGATCCTTTTATTCTGAAGTCGATGGAATGGAATAATTTTTTTTTTACATAAAAAGGCTTGATTGGATTTCATTCAAAAAGAAAAAATATCTATGCTAGCCATGTGGAGGATATATCAAAGTGTGATGGAAGTCTGAGAAGCCTACACTCATGCTTTCATGTATTTTTTATTTTTTTAGTTTGTTTCGGGGGGGGGGTTGTTTTTTCGAGACAAGGGCTCTGTGTAACAGTCCTGGCTGTCCTGGAACTTACTTTATAGACCAGGCTGGCCTCGAATTCAGAGGTCCACCTGCCTGCCCGTGCCTCGGAGTGCTGGGATTAAAGGTACATGCCCACTGCCCAGCAGGAGTGCTTTCTTTTAACCCTTATGTTTACAGGGTTAAATACAGCTCGTATTTGTAAGCCAAATAAAAACTTTCTTCTTTAACACTTTAACTAAACACTGTCTTGCTTTTTGTCAACAGAAATGAAACTTTGAAAGGTTCTAGTAAGGGGGAAAGTTTTGAAAAAAGTACTTAGTTCAGAATAAAGGAATTGCCTTTCCCTTATCGCCCCATATATGCCACAGCTAGATTATTATATTTTAACAGCTTTATAGAAACATAACTGACACGTACAAATCATTATATGCTTAAGGCACAGAACTTAGTAACTTACATTTTTATATATCAGAAAAAGTACCACCCAATAAAGTGTGCATTGACGTGTTACTTTGTGCTTATATATTTGTATAAATTATTTCTCATCTCCCTTTTCAAAGGAAACCACTGGCCTTTTTTTTTGTGTGTGAATTAGTCTGTATTTTCTTTAATATTTATTTTGAATCTGTGTGAGCATGGGTGCCATTGTCAGAGGACAATTTTTCGGAGTTAGTTCTCTTTTTACCATTGCAGGCTCTGGAGATTGAGTTTAGGTTGTCAGACTTGGTGGCAATCACTTCTACCTGCTGAGTCATCTTGTCAACTCTACTTTGCATTTTTTTAGAATTTTGAGGTACAGTGTACCTTTTCTGACTTTTTTCACATAGTATAGTTTTGAGATTTACCTATGACAGAGCCCTCCAAACTTCACTGACTTAGGGTCTATAAGGAACAACTACAGCTGCAATTACTGGAGATTTCAACTTCATAAAGCTTTTTGCTACAGAATAGTTTCCCATATTGACTTCTGCTTCTCAATTCAAGGTTCCCTAAGAACTCAGGTCTTACTACTAAATAAGAGGAAATGCTAACTCATTTCTAGGAACTCAAGTAAAAACATAAAACTTTTATTTAATGTAGAACTAGAAAGGATGTTATTCATAAACTTGTGCTGGGTGAAAACAAACTAGGCAAATAAGGTATCTCTGTATAGCCAACATTCTGTAAAACCAAAATTCTCTTCATTTAAGGGAAGTTAGAATGAAATGGCAAGGGCAAAGCTAGGCTTGGTAATGCACAACTGTATCCCAGCACTTGAGAGGCAGAGGAAAGAGGATCAGGAATTCAAAGCCAGTTTTGGCACATAGTTTGAAGCTAGCCTGGACTCCAAGAGACCCTGCTTCAAACTAACATGGCAAAAGGCAAAAGACACACCAGGAGAGTGTGTTCAACCTCCAAGCCTGCTTTGTAATGGATAAAATGCTGCTACCCACTTACCATCGGCCAGTCGGAGAGACGCTATGGTGGCCAAGACATAATCATGTAGACTTAGTGTAAAGATAGAGCTAGTGCTAAGGTTGCTTGTCCGTTATAATTTTTAAAAACACCAAGAGAAACTAACTTTTTAAAGAGGAACAGAAACTATCTTACATTTTGTGTCTAAATGAAAGGCACAAACATAAGAAACACATCATGCATGTGACTTTTTAAATTATAAACTACTCAGTTCATATTTCCCAAAGCTAGGAAATTCAAGATCAGTTGGAGACATCTGGGTAAAGACCTTCCTCCTTTTCATAACATGGTGGAAAGACCAGCAAGCACATGTAAGACCAGGAGACAAGGCCTGAAGAGTACAAATGGACTACAAATTCTGTTAAGAACCAACCAACTCACTCGATGCTATTAATCCATCACTGAAGGCAAAGACCTCATGGCCTAATCTCCTTATTAGACCTTATCCTTCAATGACTGCTGAGCTGGGAATTGTTTTCAACGTAAGAACTTCGGAGGGCACATTCTAACATGTAAGCATAGGAAATAAGGCCGGTAACATGCAGGTCAGCAGTGTCTGGCTTTCAGGAGACCCTCCAAGCATAGAAAGCAGGGATGGCAGGAGTACAGTAAGACCCTCACTAAATAACACAAGTTGAAACAGTGATACTCTGAAGCCCTACCCCTCAAAATGAAAGAAAACAAGCTTCTTCTCCCCCTATTTCTCATCGGGTCTGTCTTTTCCCCTTGAGTTGAGTTAGACTCTGTAATGACAATGACCAGTAGAATATCGCAAAAATGATGCTCTTCCATGTCCATGACCAGACATTAAAGAGCTATGAGCTTCTACTTCCTTCCCCTTAGCCAGGAATGCCAGGGGAGTGTCACCATGCTGGAGAGACTACTCTTCTGACATACCAGACAAGTGAATGAAGCCATCTTGGGGTCTCAAGCCTAGGCTATCACTGAGTACCACTGGAGAGCCTCAAACAGTGGCACCCATGTGATCCCTACCTAAATTCCAGACCCAACTTCTGAGATACAAGCACCTAAGGCACTAGTGGTGACAACTAACATGATACACATCAAGAATAGCAGCTAGGGAAGAACCTAGAACATTTTTTCTCAATAACTCATACATGTATACAGATTGATACATATACCCCCCCCACTCCCAACACCTCACCTTCAAGATCTTTTCCTAGCAAGTGCTCAGCGAATCTTACAAAACAGACCTGAGTAAGTAAAGTGTGTGAATTTTGTTGTTTTTAAGTAAGAGAATATAGATCCTCTTGGAGGTAATATCTTTTTAAGAACTTGAAAATTAAATAATCTCACATTGAAAATATCTAAGAATATATTAATATGCTATTAGCTAACTGCCTGCTGGACATTTCTATAATTAAAATTAAACCATTTTATATTCTTTAATCCCAAGAGGAAGCATCTTTTTAAGAACTTGAAAATTAAATAATCACACATTGAAAATATCTAAGAATATATTAATGTTATTAGCTAACTGCCTGCTAGACATTTCTATAATTAAAATTAAACCATTTTATATTCTTTAATCCTAGCCCTGGTTATAAAAAATCATTTTCTATCCTGACTGACCTGTTTAGGGTGAATATCTTTCTGTAGTCACTAAGCCTCAATATATTAATCTGTCTTTCATAATTTTTCCTTCATCAATCTCCAGTGCACACTGCATTTTAAATTGTATAACGTATTTTTCATCACTAATGACAATTCCATAGGTTAAACAGAAGTGGTTAATATTTCATCCAAATATTTTAGGGCCTATGAGGTGACTGGTTGTAAATAAGGAAGCAGCATCAGACAGATTAAATGACGTACCAGAGGTGACAGAATCAGTGTAATTACCAGTCTTGTGACTCTAACTTCAGCATTCTTTGCATTCTCTATGGTGACTCTCAACTCATATTTGATCCATTACTGTGGATGCCTCTTGGATTTCTGTTTCTACTCTTCTTTCTCAAGTCTATTTTTGCATATAGCAACCATATAAAGTATGGCTTTCATTACAGTGTTGCACAATGAAGTTATCAATGTTGTGTTATTGTAGAGATTATCAGAGGCCAGCATGGTGTGTAATGTCAGTACTTCCAGCACTCCAGAGGCAGTACTGCAGTTTGAGACCAACCTGAGTTACCCAGAGTGAGTGACTGAGTGATTGATTGTGTGTATAAGAGACAGAGACAGAGACAGGAAAGATGGGATTCTTTATGTTGTACTTCTGATAATGAAGAACTATGTTTTGCTCATACTTTTGTTGCAAACAACAAGAAAAGCTAAACCAAAATAAAACAAGCATACCTGTTTCTAAAGGCATTGGGAAGCTGCCAAATTAGTGAAGACTGCAAGAGTTCATTGAAGTAATACAAAGAATCGGAACTATGGCCCAGTAATTGGGGCTTTTTCCAGAAAACCATCTGGCTCTTCCACAAGCAACTGGAAAACAAAGTCGAGCTTGCCATAACTGCACATGACCGAATAGGAAGTGGTGTGTATGTGAAATTCAGAGTTCATCAACTTCAAGCTTTCAGTTACTATACGTAGTCTAAGAACCCACATGATATATAGATCAGAATTTGTAATGCCTGAATCATTTTAGGACCCAGCTAAATTCTGGTGGGCTTAGAGTACTAATGGTCTTAGTCTAGCTTCACACACGGCAGAGACGAAAAATAATCTGTTTTCTAGATCCCACTTTTTAGCTGATCCTATTGTCTGGATTCTCAGACACAGCTGCTTTTGTTTACTGTACATGCTAGTATTCTCTCACTCTGCTAACAACTAAGTTGGATGAAATTCTTTCCTAAGGCAGGATGACTGAAACACACGCTGCTAGAAGATCTGAGTCCTAGTCGAGGCCCTTAGGCGATAACTCCACTTCCCACTCTATATACTAGTGGACCAGTAGGCCATGGCCAGAGGATAGAGAGAAATCTTGATGAAAAATCTATGTTCCAAATACAATGTATTCCCTCGAGCAGCAGCAATCCAAATTCCTTCTCTTAATTGGATCCCTTACTCCTACCAGAAGAGTGCCCCTTTCTCTACCTTTTGGCATCATGTTGTAAAAAGCCCCAACTTGGAGCTGGAGAGATGGTTCAACAGATAAAATGTCTGCCACCCAAGTACAAAGACCCATGTAAAAAGCCTGGTGTGGTATGTGTCTGTGCCCTGTGCTGAGAGAGTGAGACAGGTCATTGCTCATCAGCTATCCAAACCCATGAGCCCCAGGTTCAGAGACTCTCAAAGTGAAGAGGGTCAGGGGAGATAGCCAAAGTCCTACACGTGATACACAAACACACACACACACTAAGGGGAGATGTTCTACATGTAATACACACACACACGCGTGCGCACAGAGACACAGGAACATGTTTACATAGCACACATATGGAACCCAAAGTTGCCAACCAATAGTATCTGTCTCATTCATTGAAATCATGCTTCCTGGGAAGTGTTCCTCCCTTTCATATTTGACCTACTTTCATAGTGACCTCCAAAGTCACAGGAACCTAAAAATTCTACCAGTGAGTTAGGTCAAAGAGAATCACCACCAAAATGCATAGAGGAGCACACTAAAAAAATATGTACAATATTCCTGAAAGCATGCCTTCAACCAAACGGTGGAAACATATTCAATATCCATTAACAGCAAAATGGATAAATTGTGGTATACTGATAGGATAATACATAACAGTGGATAAATCTCACAATGTTAAATAAAGCCAGACACAAGATATACCTTTTATAAAGGTTAAGTATTAGTAAATACAATATTTTGTTTTAAAACTCAGAATATGTTAACACTGGAGGACAGATATGTAATAACTAAGACAGTAACATAGTTGTGTTCATAGTGTTATATAATTACCTTTTTAATGATGCCATTGGTGCAGAGCAACTTGGCTATTTTTCTGTATGTATGCCATGCTTACATTAAAAATTTATTTAAAATAAATTCATAGGGAATGGGGAAGATTGTAGATACAAATATTTCTTATCTGCATAGGGATCCTGTAAGCATTTTATACTTAGAAAAATCTTAAATAAGTGTTTAATAGACATATGAAGTATTGATATATTAAGGATTACAATGCTCAGGTAGTCATATATCATGTAAAAATCAAAAGGAAAGCTGGTATGTGCGTATAATCATAGCACTTGAGAAGCAAAGGAAGGAGTGCAATTTTGAAGTTGGCTTGAGCTACATAAGACTTTGTCTCAGGTAGTTTCTTGGTGTTTTTTGAAGATGGCATCTTAGTGTCAAAAAAACCAGAATTGGTTGAGAACAATGTCATAAGGTAGTCAGAGAAGCATGTTACTTCTCTTTAGAATGTAGTTTCAGTAGTTGCCTTATGAATACCCAGTGTATTAGAGTTCTCTAGAGGAACAGACTTAAGAATGAATCTATCATCTATCTATCTACTTACCTACCTCTTGTCTTTCTATCTAAATATCTTTCTCTCTCTAATCAATCATCTATCAATCTATAGGGGACTTCTCAGAATGGATGACAGGCTGTGGTCCAGCTAACCCAACACTGGCTGTCTATTATTAGAAGGTCCAAGAGTTCAGTAGCTGTTCAGTCCACAAAGCTGCATGTCTCAGCTGGAATTCAGTGTACACTGGAATTCCAAAGTAGGCTCTAATGCCAAAGAAGGAATGGACTTGCCAAAGAGAGCGAGAAAGCAAAAAGAGGTAAGCTTCCTTTTTCCATATTATTTATATAGGCTGCCAGGAGGTGTGGCCCAGATTCAAGGTGGATCTTTCCACCTTGAAAGATCTGAATTAAATTGAGTCTTCCCATTTCAAATAATTCAAGAAAAAAAAATCCACAGTTGTACCCAGCAGATTTTTGGTTAATTTCAGATATAGTCCAGTTGACAACAAAGAGATAGCCACCACACCCAAGACAGCAGGATTGTTGAAATGAAAAACAAAAAATTGGAATGTTCCAGTTGTAGTGCTGTATGCAAGGTTATATTGGATTACCTGAGACTATTTAGAAAAAAGAAATAAAAGGGGCTGGACAGATGCTCAGTGGTTAAGAGCACTAGCTGGGTTTAATTCCCAGAACCTACATGGTAGTTCACAACTGTCTGTGGTTCCAGTCCCAAGGCATCTTCTGGTCTTCATAGTTATCAGGCATGCATGTGGTGCACAGACATACATTCAGGCAAAACACCCACACACTAAAAATATATTTAAAAAGAAAATAAAACAAGATAAAAAATTTGAAGAGAATCTAAGAAAATGTCCCCAATAAGAATCTTATAGTTAGTAGGATCAAGAACATCTTTATAAATTTTATAAAAAGAATATTCAAGTGTATGAGTGTTTTGCCTGCATTTGTGTCTGTGTACTGTGCGCATCACTGGCACTTGCAGAGGTAAGAAGAGGATCTCAGATCACCTGTGACTGAAGTTAAGGATGGCTGTAAGCTACCATGTGGCAGTTGAACCTGGTCCTCTTCAAAAGCAGCAAGTGCTCTTAACTGTTGAGCCATCTTGCCAGGCCCAGGACTATCTTTTAGTGTAGCTGTTGCTATGTAACAGACGTAGCTAGTGTATGATCCATATTTTTCTAAATTTCAAGGCAAAAAAAGTTTTAGCCACATAAGCGTCCATCAAAAAATATCAAACCAGTATCTACAAATACTGCTAAGGGGAAGCTAATCTCCCACACACCCCAAACAAAAAACAGTGTAATTCGGCTTTATATGAAGTTCAAAAACATACAAAACAACACAACTGCAGTTGGTAGTATTGCAAGTGTGGTTATAAAGAATACAGAGTCTCTCTGGGTGTTAGGCATATCGTGTATGTTGACAGGGTACTGAGTACACTCAATTGTAATCTAGCACTTGAACATCTTATTGTACTTCGAAGAGAGGGATGTCCTTTTTATCCTAAATGAAAAACTGTAGAGGTCTTAAGAATGTCATTCAACAAAGCATACTTTGCTCTTGTCAAAATGAGTTAAAAGAAATAAATAGCCAATGTCCTTTCTAAAATGTTCTTCTTCAACTTACTTTCCACTTACCCCACTAGCTCAATCATTTCCATAAGGACGGCATGTATACCTGATCAGCAAAGGTTATGACAGACAGTCCAGAGGGCAAGAATGCTTTAACAAAGAGAAAAAAAAAAAACAAAAAAACAAGCTGCCAAAAGGAATGGAAATTCTAATATAAACGCTGACCTTTTAAATCATCACTTTTTGGTGTATTGTTTATATTGCTTTGCCATAGCTCATATATGATATCTCTATATCCAAATACATGCAATTTCCATTACACCTGGACAACGTGATCTGGTGAAAAATGATAGTAATTTTTTCAAGGTTTTCATTACCTGCTACTTTTCTTTTTGGTGTTTTAGTGAAAGATGATCAGAGATTAGATTTAAACATTTCAAAAGACAGTTTACTATTTCCACCTTAAAATACCAATAAAAAATAAAGCTACTTGACATCACGTTAACATACAAAATACTGTATGCTATAGAACTCTTTAAGTTCTGATACGTTTACCAGGTACTTACTCTAGTCTCCCTTCAGCCTCCTAGTCCTAGTGATGTTAAGAAAAATTAGACAAGCCACAGGATAGTGGAAAGGCAGATTTTATTGAATGGTATTGTAGGGCACTCACAAAGGGTCAAAGTGGGCAGTGACCAAAGGGAACACTGCAGAGGTGAACATTTCAAGAGGCGACAGTGAACAATAGCTAAGAAATTATGGTGTTGAAACATGTTTTAGAAGTAGGCGTTGTACTATTTAAGTTTCAAAGTTTCTTGAACAGACAATTCTAATGGTTATTTTCCTAATAGGCCCATTTGGATGAAGTCTTAAGGGAAGGGAACAATGGTTATGTCTTTGTTTTTAGGAGAAAGCCCCCCTCCTCAGCATCAGATGGCAAACTTAAGATCTTTGAGTCAGTTAGAATGCCAGCTTCCCACCAGGGCCAGATGGGATTTAGATCCCATTCTTTGTGACCAGCAATCAGAGCTGCAGTTCCAGTTCCTAGGGTCTACTGAAAGAGGGGTCCATCTTCAGGGGCCTTCGAGCCTGCTGATCTAACTAGCTTACCCAACAGCAGATCCAAAGGGTCCCTTAACCCCACAACGAGTGCATGATTCTGGCTAGTCTGACTTCAGCCCAAATAGTAAAACTTCACAAATACTTTTAAGTTTTAGAAGAAGCAAGCCCTTGTAGCAAAGAAACAAGTCAGGCGTGGTAGACCCAGTCTTTGGAAGATGAAGATAGGAAACTCTTTTTTTTTTCCTTTAAACAAAACAAAACACTTCCCCGAAGCGTTTTAGTCAACTCACCCACATAGGGAACTGAAAAGACGAAATCTAACCATGCGCCAGTAGGAAAAAAAAAAGCCTTAGGTTACTTGAGCAGGAGTGACTAAAATTACGGAGGAAAAGTCACTAGGTAGTTCTTGTGTGTCTTTTAAACCCCGGCTTACAAGGCAGGTGAAGCCGGGATCTGGGCATTGCACAGGGTTGGGGTGCTCTTAAAGCTCGCAAGGCCGGGCTGGGGGCACTGCGAAAGTTAGGGTGCTTTTAGAGCTTGTAAGACCGAGGCCGGGGGACTGCGCAAGCTGGGGTGCTTTTAGAGCTTGTAAGGCCGGGCCGGAACACTGCGCAGGTTCGGGTGCTCTCCCTCAGCCTGCAAAGCCGAGCTTGGGCACTGCGCAGGGTTGGGGTGCTCTTAGAGTTTGCAAGGCCGAGGCCGGGACCCGCAGCCAGCAGGGGGTCCGTGAGGCCAGCGCCGCGCAAAGCAGAGGGAGCGGGAGACACTCACTCTGGAAAGGCGGCTTCCGGGGAGAGCGCACCGTCCCTCGCCTCTGCCCGGCGCGCGGGTGCGTGGCAGGCCGGACTCCGCACGCGCTCCGCAGCGCGCACGTCACTCGCCGCGCGCCAATCGCTGCCCGCCGGGCCACCTCCCGCCCGAGCCCGCGAGCCCGCCGGCCGCTTCCGCTCTCACGCAAGCGCAGCAGCCGGGCAGCGGACGCCGGCGGCAAGATGGTCCTGGACAGTGTGGCCCGCATTGTGAAGGTGCAGCTGCCCGCCTACCTCAAGCAGCTGCCGGTCCCCGACAGCATTACCGGCTTCGCCCGCCTCACAGGTACCCCTCCCGCACCCGTGCCATCCGTGCGCGCCGCCCCGTGGGCGGGGGTGGGGGGTGTTCGGGGGACAGCCCGGAGCGGGGCGGGGCGCCAGGCCTTGGCACGTGACCCGCGCTACCGGTGTGCGCCTGTGCAGCCCCGGGCAGCGGGGTCGTGAGGAAGGGTACTTTTCCGAGGCGCCCCCGCAGGCAGATGCCGAAGAGGAGGTGCTGAGTTCCGAGCGGCGGGTCTCCTTCCTGTGCCCATTGCCGCGTGCATTTTGTCAAGCACTCTGTGCCCTCGTTAGGAGGCGCCCTGCGCGCGGGGGTAGAAGCGCGGTCTCCACGCAAAGCGTGTGTGATGCTTTCATAAACGAGGTCCGAAGTGACCTCTGTTCTCCGTGGTACGTGGAGGCTTGAGGTCACCTCCATAACTACAGCTCCTGGAGCAAGTGGAGGTGGAGAAAAAGTAGCCAGAAAGTAGCCCCAAGACTGGTATGATTTCAGAACATGAAATTTGGTGGGTCGAGGTCCTACCTGTGTAAAAAGGTTCCCATAATGCAGTCCCTTCACGTCTTGACTCAAAGTCCGCAGATGCAGAAGGTACTTGGAAGATTGTGTTGGGTTTGGAGCATTACAGTGTGAAGTAGATCTTTCTACCCCGTATCTCCAGACTGTATAGGATGGTGACAAGCCCCGAGTATCAGGGGTTGCAAACATGAATTAAGGTAAGTAGGCCTGATTATCCTGCAGCCTTTTAGAAATAGCTGACTTAAAATACAGTCATTGGGAACCTGATGAAAGAAAAGTAAAACTGAATCTGTGAGCCAGAAGATGGAATTAATACTAAATTGGTAAGGAATATTTGGAGGAAATTATTTTGCTCACTGTTTATACTTGAGTACTTCTCTCAAAACGGTGTTAGCCCATCTCAGGGATGACGGGTGACAACAGAAAAGACTTGTCATACATTTAGATGGATAAACTCTATCACACAGACTTTAACAAACTTAGGGATTTTTATTGTCAGCAACAGCTGCTCTGCTAAGGAGTAGGTGGAGTTTTTAATACTTAACCATTAAGAGATTCAGTAGAGTGCATACAAACACACCCGAAGTGACCTAAAAATAACAAAAGAAAAAACAGTCCAAATCTTCAGTTCTCTAAAAACATCAAATATCTTGTTTTAAGAGAGTTTATTTTTTAAAAATGCAGCATGTAAAGAATGGACTTTCCCGCCTTTGTCGTCTCTCTACTTACGCACCCTTTTAAGTGTGATCCTTCTGCAATTGTAACAGTTACTAATCCCGTGCTTTGTGATCATGCCTCCTTATGGCCTGAAATTTAGAATTTTTTAAAAAAATTAGCTGTAGTAGTTTAATGTTAACTGTGCATAGATGGTTGGTTTTCCCGTTTGAATTATACCCTTAAATGTATTAATTAAATTGGCAGTGCAAAGCCGAAGGGTATAGTCATTTTGTGGCATTGATCTGCTTTGCCAATTCATTCTTCTATTTATTTATTAAAAAAGAAAACAGTTCATTCTAATAATACACATTAACTAGGTTTTTAACAGTCAACAGTTTTCTCACAGCAGCATAGGGCAACGTGCTTTATTTATGTTGGTTATGATATATTAGTTTCAATTTTTTATAGATGATATGACACGAGAGTTTAGTGGAAGGAATACTTTATAAGCATGATTTCTTACAGGTCCCTCCTGTCGATAAATACTTAATCCTTATTAAAGACATTAAGGAACTTCAGCTCCAACTTTCCCCTCCTAAATCAATAGTGTGTGATGACTCCCACTTTAAAATATTTAATGTAGGACTGTTTCTCAACAGTAATGACAACTCCCGTGTCTGTTTGGTTTTGTTTTCAGTCCGGGTCCCCTGTAATGCAGGCTGGCTTCAGTCTGTAGCTGAGGATAATCTTGAACTGCTGAGCCTTCTGCCTTCTCCCTCTGACAGGCCTGGTTAAGTTGGCACTTCAGTCATAGCTGTGGAAGCCCCAGTGCAGCACCTACAAGTCTAGTTATCATAACTTGTGTTAGTAACTTGTAGGAGAAGCATCAGCCTGCTTGTAATAAAGCATTCTGTTTTGGGTATGGGAGCAGCAGCGCGAGGCCCTGTCCTGGAGGATTGGTAAAATCCTCAAACTGTCTCCCCTGCAAAGGATACTGTAATAGTGACATTTCATTCTCTTGACTGAGCAACTTGTAGGACCTATAATACAGATTTTTATTTTAATAAAAACTTAGAAGACAGCTTTAATAATTAAAAAAAACCTAACTACTTTTTGTTGTTATTCATGTTTTCCTATTGAGTTTGAGGCCAGCCTGGTCCACAGAGAGAGAGTCTAGGATAGCCAGGGCTACACAGAGAAACACTGTCTTAAAAAACAAAACGAAATGTGTCTTTGAAAGTAATACAAGCATACCAGCCTGTAATAAGTTCATTCCTATTTGTCCAAGGGACAAGTTTTGAACCTGTAATTTAGAAACAGGATAAGATTGAAAATATACATCCACCTAAGGTCTTCATTATGTGTATTTGTATCACCCTTTTTTATAACGGTCTTCCAAACTGAAAGCAACCCAGATACCTACCAATAGGAAAATAGGTTATATTCATAAAGTAGTGTAGCACAGTGGTCAGCAGTAAAAAGGAACCAATTTCTAATCCCCTAATTGAATATAAACAACTTTTTTGGTTTTTTTTTTTCAAGAAAGGTTTTTACTGTGCAGTCTTAGAACTCATTCTGTAAACCAGCCTTGCCTCAAACTCAGAGACCCACCTGCCTCTGCCTCCTGAGTGCTGGGGTTAAAGGAGTGCATCACCATCATCCATTGACAACTTTATGTTGGATTAAAGAGTATTTAATTACAGAAATTAGTAGTGGAGGAATATTCTAGACATTCAGGAAATGACTTTCTCAGGTAAAAAGATATTTACAGAAAAATTTACTGGTGGATGCAGTGGTACAGTTACTTGTCACAGACAGAACTAACTGCTTAGCATGTTTATTTTACTCTAAATTATACCTCAGTTTTTAAAATGTGGGACCATGGTGAGTTTTCTCAATAGGAGAACATAAGTAACAACAAAAGGAGTTGTTTTTATTAACATATGTCTGAAATACAGTTTGATTTTAGAAATCTTTTGAGAAATCTAAATCTTTGGAATCTTTTGGGGAAATACTTATATAGATATTTTTAGATTGTAAGTGTTCTTTTCTCCTAGTTCAACTATTCTTAAAAGCGGTGTAATTAAGACTGAACTTAGCCTCTATGGAGAACAGTGTGGTGCTCAAACATTATCTGCCATATAGCTATTTCAAAGTCTAAGTTTCCTCAGGTTCTCATAGATCATTGAGTTCTTGTGAGAGGCCGTGCAGCTTCCTAGGTACTAGCATACTGCTGTGCTCATAATAGAATGGGAGGAAACTTACAATTGATTACGTTTATTGGCCCTTTGATCTTGAGATAGTTAATATTAGGCTTTAGGTGATAATAATAAAAGCTATTAAGTGATATTCAGAACTTTCCCCCAGCACTAGAGAAATTGAGATCCTGACTGCTGAAACATGATTGGCAGTTTGAATCTAGACTGCATTACTTACCTGAGTACCAAGTCTAAGTAATAGAGACCTATGTTATACCCCATACTTCAGTCTTTTCCTTCCCTCTCCCTCCTTTCTTTTCTTCTCCTCCCCTTCAAAAATTATTTGTGTGTAGATGTTTTGCCTACATATCTATCTGTAAACCACATATTTGTGTCTGGTATGTGCCTGGAGGACAGAAAGAGGGCATTGGATCCCCTGAAACAATCGTGAGCCATCATGTGGGTGCTGGGAATTGAATTCGGATCCTCTGGAGGAGCAGTAAGTACTCGAAACCTCTGAGCTGCCTCTCAAGCCCTCTTTCTTGCTGTGGTCACTGTAGTTTAGACTGGCTCAGAGCCGATGGCCCAGGCTGCCTCTACACTCTTAGCAGTCCTTTTGCCTCTAGCCATGGCCCACCATGCCCAGCAGCAAAATGTTTTCTGTGTTTGAGAAATAGAAATAATTTTTCCCTTAGCTATAATGATGCATTTAAAAATTTATAAAGAAAACAGGAATGAAGTTTTTATGGCATTATACGTAACCCTTTTAAATTTGAAAAGGAAAAAAAGTGACCTGCTTTTTTCTTTTTAATAATGACATGATTTATTAGTAAAAATATCAGTAATGGAGCTTCTTGATAGCAATATAAAATAAGTGGATAATTCACCAGAAACTGGGTTGGAAGTACTAATTTTGATTACTCTGACAACAAAATTTAATAACAAACTCTGCCAAGCTCCCATTATAACTGTGAGACAGTGAAATCGCTGCTGCTTGTGCCTGATCGGCTATCCAGAGCTCATTTAATTTGTCTTTGGATAACAGGTAGTAGAACTCCCAAAGGATAGGTGAGCAAGTACTGACGGCAGGCTGTGTTTGCCAGTTTAGCACCATAATTTCAGTTAGAACCTCCCAGGTAGCTGACCAGAAGCTATGGGGAGAGGAGAGGCTGCTGGGAGTGTATGATGTGACGTCTCTGGCCCACATTGTTTCTGAGCAACACACAGTCTGAGACTAAAGGGCAGCACAGAAGCTTTGGATGTGGCTGTAAAGGAAGCAAGCCTCTCAAGAGGGAATCAGTGCTGTGGTGGGCGTCAGAAGCTGGGAGGTTTCTTCTTCACTAGCAAGTCCCTTTTAATCTCTTAGTTTCTTTTTAGCCAGGTTTAGCAGGTCATAGTTCTGAGCCAGATGCATTTCAACCGTGTTGCCCAAAGTAAATCCAGGCACTGGAGCATGATGTCAGTGGGCAGGTGGGAACTGGAGTGGAACATTATGTCAGTGGGGAGGATAAGAAGGGTATGAAGGGCCCTTCAGCTGGGGCCTCTTCCTCTGAGATAGGGCCAGTCCTAGTTTCTTACAATAGTCTTTCTTGGGCTGGGAATTGTAGTAAGAGGACGAGCGGCGTCTGACTAGCTTATACCTGAAATAATCACACGGAAATTGTATTAATTAAATTACTGCCTGGCCCATTAGTTCTAACCTCTTATTGGCTAAGTCTTACATATTCCTTTAACCCATTTCTAATAATCTGTATGTCACCACAAGGTTGTGGCTTACTGGGAAAGATTCAGCATGTCTGACTTGGCAGCTTCATGCCAGCGGCTCTCTCTGTCTTCTTCCCAGCATTCTGTTCTCTTTTTCCCGCCTATCTAAGTCCTGCCCTATCAAAAGGCCAAGGCAGTCTCTTTATTTAACCAATAAAAGCAACACAAATGCTGAAGGACCTCCTACACCAGGGGATGTACCTCAGTTGGTAGATGCCTAGTATCCCAAAGCCCTGGTTGTTGTCACCGCCACATTAAGCTGGCACATGCTGTGATCTCAGCATTCAGAAGCAAGGCCAGCCTGGAATATAGAGTGTCCTGTTCCCCCATACACACATGCATGTACTCACACACACAGTCATATATTCCTTACTGAGATCCGAGCGTTTCTATGTACACTCGAAGTGTTTTTACAATGATTGGTTAGGGTTGGGTGTGTAACCCAGTGGTACAGTGTGTGCTCCCTCCATGTGAGCTGTAGAGTTCAAACCCAGCACTGGAAGGAGCTACTTTGACTTTTTTTTTTGGTGGGGGAGTATTGCTTACTCTTCATGTTTTATTTTCTACTTTGTTTCCCTGGTGATGCCTTCTTAATTTTATTAGTTATCATAATTGCTGGTAATGGAAGTCCCTGCTTAGTAACAGTGTTGAGTGTTGATTTCACTATTTAGTGAGCCATTTGTGGCGTGTGCTCTGCCAAGGACACTCGGGGTGAGCTTCGATGCCAGCCTGGACTATATAGCAAGTTTCAGCCTGGCCTGGCTTTCACAATGAGTCCTCTGGTCAGGTCACAGTTTTTTCTTTCTAAAAGACACTGGGAGCTTTTCACAGACCTACTCTGAGTCTGTGGACAGTCCTCAGGAAATGTACACACACTGTTTATCAAGTTTTACAGAACCTCAGTACAGATTACCTTTCACAAGTTACCCTTTCTCTGTTTTAGGTTCAGGTGGGATTAGTTTCTTCTGGATCCTGTCTTTGTGGGTGTTTTGTTTGTTTTTGTTTTTTTGAGACATGGTCCGTAGCCTAGGTTGGTGTGATCCTACCTCCTCAGTCCTCCGAGTGCTGGGACTATGAGCTTTCAGTAGGGTTCTCATCCTCTGCCCTTGCTCACGGTCCTCCTCCTGTCGGTCTTCCATCGGAGTCTAGCTTGACTTCATAAGTAGGTAATTTTCTAAGTACATTCACATACATCAGTAGATTCCCACCTACCGATTGCATATCAGAACTTCATCGCTCAGGCCTTTAATCCTTCTCTTCTCCCATTGTATTCCAAAGATAGCATGGCCCTGAGTGTCCCTGGGCTTTGGTGAGTGTCCTGTCTGCACCTTGCCTGCAGCTTCTTCAGCTAGGTGTGCAGCTCCTCCCTTTGTTTGCCTATGAACTGTTCTCTTACTCAGCATTCAGGAAGGCCCATACAGGATCAAAAGCCGATGTATTTTGTTCATCTCAGCAATGAATTATCACCTCTCTTCTGCGTGACTGATATGTAATTGCTCATATTTTGCAGTATTGTAATCCTTTTTATACTTCTGTATTCCGTATGGATGGAAAGCGCTTTTTAGCAGTTCATTTGTTTATTATGTTGGTGTCTTTGAAACCCAGCCTTCACCTAGCATGTGAACGAGGGTTCTACCAGTTTCAGAGGCACGAGAAGCTTTTTGGTTAAACACCTTAAAGCCTTTCTCTACCTTAATTTTGTAAGCCATAGAGAAAGGTAAACAAACATAATAGGAATGATCTGTATGCCAGTTTGATGAAGAATAAACTCAGCTAAAATTCATTATAGTGTTGGTGTATGCAAGTCTGGTAGAGAGCGGGATCTGGGGTCTCTTGGACTGCAGCTTTGTGGTGGAATGCTACTAGCTTCCTTTCAAATAGTGCTGTGCAGTTTTTGCCGAGTGAAGATTGTCTGGGAGGTTTCACAGTTCTCTGTCTTGAAGATCCTTGAGTCTATGAGCCTTTGGCTTCCCACTTTTCAGGTCTCTGCCTGGTTTCTTTTTTTCAGAAACCTTTCCTGACTCCCTGGCCTGAGGCTGCAGTCACCTCACTGCTGTGCCACCAGGTTGCTTGGTTGATTGGTTGGTCAGCTTGTTTTGTTAATTTTATGTCACCTTGTTTATTTTCTTCATGGCTCTCTTAGTCCAGCCTGTGACTATATTACTTGTGTTTTGCTTCCTTACTGTCTGTCCCACCTCTCATTATCTATTAGCAAGCATCCCCATTCCTAATGCAGTAACCGGAATGAACTTAGTAAACATTGTCCTTTACGCAAATAGACGATTGTTATTCCTGTTTTACAGACAAATGAAGCCTGGACTTAGACTAAAGATAAACAGTAATTGAGTTGTTTGCTGCATTCCTGTTCTTTCCCAGGCATTGCATGCAGGGAAACAGCAAGCCGCTGCTGTTTTTGCACTGCCAGTGTCTCCACAAAGTGGCTACTTAATACTTACACAGTAAAACTTGAAAATAAGTTTATTTACAAGAGGAAATTCATGAGATTGTATTTAGAAAGTATTTATTATGCACTTAACATTTTTTATGTGCATGTGTGCATACTCATATGTGTGTTGATGCACATGTATGCACTTGCGTGTGCAAGTCAGACAATAACCTTGAGTGTCATCCTCAGAATGTTGTCTGCCTACACTGAGACACAATGTCTCATTGGTCTGGAACTCACCAATTAGGCTAGACCGGCTGGCCATTGAGCCTTAGGGGTCCTCTTGTCTCTGCCTAACACTGGGATTACAAGCACTTATCACCACACCTGGATTCTGGGGATTGGACTCAGGGCTTCATGCTTATAAGACAAGCACTTTAACAGACTGCGCCATCCCCTAAACTGTCTGCTATGGCTTGTCGGGTACCTGACACCCTGAATTAGATCTGCTTATTCCACGGTGGAAGGAGGACTAAGTCCAAAAATTTGTTCCTTTACTCTATACATGTCCCGTAGCAAACTCCCAAACCTCATATACACTACTAGTAATAATAAATCAGAAAAGGAGGTTTGTAAGGTATAAAAGCAAATTTTGTAGATTAGTAGAAGTTACCTGTAGATAGAAAGAGCATACTTTAGTTTAGGTGATGTCTTCAGATCCATATAATTTCAAAACTCATTGTTCTGAACCTTAAAGCTAAAGAAACTGAAGTATGAATTATGTATGTCTTAATAAAAAAAATGAGTATATGAGCCAGGCACTATCTAGATACTGAGGATACTGTGGTGACCCAGACAAATATGGCCCATGCTCTTATAGACCTCTGTTGTGGGTGGCACACACAGGAGGTGAAAGGACCATTAAAACTCATGTCCTCTTATAGAGGACCCAGGTTTGATTGCCAGCATCCACAGTGGGGCTCACATCCATCTGTAGCTCCAGTCCTTGGAGATCTGGAATCTTCTTCTGCCTTCTGTAGGCACTAGACATGCAATGGTACACAAATGTACATGTAGACAGAACAACCATACACACATTTTTTTTTAAGTTCTTAACAAAAAACTTTTCCAAATGTCATGATGGAGTTGGAAAAATGATAAAATAATCCTATATATTAAAATGTAGGTTATGGACTCTATAGATAGTAGAAATATACGAAAGTGTTTCCAGTTCTTGCTAGCATGATTTTGAATAAATTTAGTTTTTATCCTTTTCTAAATTAAATTTTTATACTATGCATGTCTTAAAATTCTAAGACAGTAAAATTTAAAATATGCATTATAGGGGCTGGAGAGATGGCTCAGTGGTTAAGCACTGGCTACTCTTCCAGAGGACCCTGGTTCAACTCCCAGTACCCACATGGCTTCTCACAACTGTCTGTAACTCCAGTTCCAGGGGGACCCAGAATCCTCACACAGACATACATACAGGCAAACACCAATGCACATAAGGTAAAAATAAATAAGTTATTTTAAAAGGAGTACATTATAAGGAGTACATTCCTTCAAATTATTTTCTGTACTGTTTATAATTAGTGATTCCTCCCTCCCCAGAGTAACTAGTATAAATAAAAATTGTCAAAGCAAGAGCTTATCTTAAAGGTTTTTTTATTTGTTTGAATCTTCTGTACTTTATATTCTTTAAGTAAAATCATCTTAGCCAGGCATGGTGGTACACTCCTTCATCCCAGAGGTCAGTGGACCTCCGAGTTAGAGGCCAGCCTGGTCTACAGAGTGAGAGCTAGGACAGCCAGGGGAGAAGCACAGAGGAAGCCTGTCTCAAAAAAATTTTGAAAATTAAAAAAAGAAAGAAAGAAAAAGAAAAAAATAGTCTTATTAAATATAAAGCTATTAAATTATGCTTTATATGCTTGTTGTTTTTACTTTATAAAACTTTTGACTTAATACAACTTCAAAAATAGACTGTATTCAGTGTTTTATGTTATTGTTTTGTTATAGGAGGTAACAATACCTCTCATGTCAAATTTGTATTATATTATTTTAGAGTAATGGATTACCAAGGAATTAATTGTTCATAAGGGCAGTTTCTGAAAGATTGGCGATATCACTCAGTTGGTAGAGTGCTTGATGAGCACAGAGTGTCTAGTACTGCGTAAGTCGGGCTTGCTTTTGTAGGCCTGTAAACCTGTCAGCAGAAGGTAGGACCGTTTATTCCCTGATAAGGTTCCTATTTGAAATAATAACAATAATAAAATTAAATGATGCATATTTAAGAACCTAGGGACCAGGGAGGTAGCATGAGAACCTGAGGGTGGTGAGTCCCAGGACCTGGGAAGCCTTACTTTTAGGGGCCAGAGGCAGGCAGATCCTGAGGGCTTGCCAGGCAGTCAGCCTAGAAAAAGACAAGTTTCTGACTCAACAGGAAACCCTCTCTCAAGGTGGTGAGTCAGAGATACAGAAGAAAATACCCATCTCTCCTGGCTTGTGGATACCACAGAAACAGCAAGTGCTGGGATCGTAGACGGGTGCTTCGTGTTTAGTGATTTGAAAATACTGCATTGAATAATACTTAATATTTTTCTACATTCAGCAATTATTTGCTTATATAAATAAGTTATTTAATTTCCATCTCTAGCTTTGTGTTGAATCAAAACTATTTTCTTTTCTTTTTGGTAGGCCAGCACTCTACCACTGAGCTCCATCCCCAGCGTTTTCGTGTTGCAAGAGTAATTACTGAGCTAATGTTTGTTAGTGGTTAAATTGTAGTGTCTTCAGAGTAGTCCTTCCAAGAGAAAAACATTTAATTTTAGATCTGTGGAATTTGATTCATGGTGACTTAGAATAGGCTTGGATTTAGGCTGATGAACTAATCCTGTCTGCACTACATTTTATCTACAAGTGACAAGAGAATAATATTAAAATGATGTCGTCAAAGCCAGCAACGTGTTAAATGAGTTAGTTCAGTTGCCACTGGAGCACAGCCCATCACTTATCATTGAGATTTGTTAGCATGCTTTGGCACATAATCTTTCCTTAGCTAGGCTGCAGTGCCTAGTAGGGTGTGGGGTAGGTCAGCAAGGATGCTCAAAGGCGCCTGGGAGCACTCTCAGGCCTTTGAGAGCCATTTCATCTGCCTTGTCTGTATCTCATGTGTTCTGCAGACCTTCTAGATACTGTAGAAGGTATTGAATAAGTATTTTAATGAAACTATCCAATATGTAAAGGTTTCAATTCAGTAGCCTGGCTTTTTAAAGGATTTTTTTTTTTAACTTAAAGAGTAAGTTGAAACATTTGAGGCTGTGTTCTGCCTGAAATTATAAGTCAGCAGTAAAATTTTTGTGGAATTTCCATTGTATGGTTTTAGACATGGTATTAAGGAGAAAAGAGTGAACATGTGTCCTAAACTTAATAAGACATCTTTGTTCATAATTATGTTCATTATAAGTCCAGATAAAAGTAAATATAAGCACAAATATACTTAGCAGATATAATGAGATAAGATATTTAAAATAGTACCTCTTCCAAAAATTTTAGTTTTTCAAGGAGTTAACTTACAAATAAAAGAAGATAATCCTAGTAGGGCTGGGTCTGTTGTGTTTGTGCAGTCGTGAACTTGAAGTCTGTGTTCCTGATGGAGCTCTGCAGACGCTGACGCTGTGCATGTGTTCAGTTTCAGAATGGCTCCGCCTGCTGCCCTTCCTTGGTGTACTTGCACTTCTTGGCTACCTTGCTGTGCGTCCATTCTTCCCGAAGAAGAAACAGCAGAAGGATAGCTTAATTAATCTTAAAATACAAAAAGAAAATCCTAAAGTAGTGAACGAAATAAACATTGAAGATCTGAGTCTTACTAAAGCAGCGTATTGTAGGTGTTGGCGTTCCAAGACGGTAAGATGTCCATTTACACATACAATAACGTTGTTTGGGGTTCGTTAGGATTGTCTCAATCTCCAGTTGAAATTCTGTGAGATTAGGGATTTTTCCATATTGTTCAGTTTTCGAAACTGATATTCCCAAGTTGAAGTTTGACCTTTTTTGCTGATAGAATTAGAAGAGAGCAGTGAACTCTGGTGCTCTCATGTGGCTCAGCATTTGTCTAGAGCAGTATATTGTATTTTTAAAAATTTTTTATTTATTTTTTTATTGAATTTTATTGAGCTCTACATTTTTCTCTGCTCCCCTTCCTTCCTCTTCCCTCCCCCTTCAACCCTCCCCAATTTACTCAGGAGATCTTGTCTTCCTCTTGTTAGTTTGTTTGTTGTTCGTTTGTTTTTTTGCAAGAAAGAGTATTTAAGATTTAATGGGAAGGAGCTTAAACTTTGATGTCAGAATAAGTAATTACTAATATTAGATGCCGTTCTGTCACTTGGGCAGGTTAAGCAAATTTGCTGGTTTGGTTTGGGTCAGTTTCTCTGTGTCTCTGTCTGTCTGTCTGTCTGAACAGGGTTTCACTATGTAGCACTAGATGGCCTAGAATTGGTGGTATTCATCTAGAGCTCACACAGACACTGGCTGCTTTTGCCTCCTGAGTGCTGGGATTAAAGGCTAATATGCCTACCCTGACTTAATTAACTTTTAATCTCTGGTTTGTAGACTTTTTTTGTTTTTGTTGTTTGTTTTGTTTTTTCAATCTTCTCTATAGTCTTGCAGATATTTTTGAAGATTTAGTGAGATGATACATGTAAAATACCTCACATAGTGTAGCTATGCTAGCCATAGTAACGTAGCTTTTAATGAGGAAAATGGATTTCAGGTGATAAGTATTCTAATTGATAAAATCTGTTTTGTATTTGGTAAAGGTTATTTGAAACTTTAAATGTTTTCTTTTTAACAGCAAAGTTTTAGAAACAATATAATAGGCAACAGTCAAAGTATAGGAAGTCACAACTGATGGGATATTGGGAAGACAATACAAACCATGTTTTAAAGAAATGGTTAATGGGAAGATAGTTCTATGGATTAAATTTTTGCTGCACAGGCATAAGGACCTCAGTTCAGCTCCTGGACTTCTGTTACCCTAGCACTGGGGTGTGAGGGTGGGGGAGGATGGACAGAGACAAGAGGCTCCCTGGCCAACCAGGAGTGAAGCCACAGGTTCAACGAGAGGCCCTGTCTCAAAAATTAAGGTGAATTGAAGAGGACATCATTATGTCAGTCTCTGGCCTCTACATGTGTCCCCGTGGGTAAGCATGTACATCTGATGTACAGGCCCCCAAACATATGACATGAGGTCATACCTTAATAGAAGAAAAACATAATACAGTAGGATCATAATTTTGCTTTTAAATTTTAAATTCAGAGGAAAGCCTATAATACTAATTATGACTATATTTGGATGGATTGAACATTTAATAACACCTTTAATATTTTTCACAAACTTTGCAGAATGGGTTTTGTAAGAAAACATTGTAACATTTACTTTATACATTTATTTTTTTAATTCAAATAAGAAATTAGCTCAAACATAGAGCTCCATAAAGAAAAAGAGCTTGTTTCAATCCCTTTTTGAACTCACTGAGATGGATCAGCAAAGATTTTGTTTTATTTTGGTTTGGTTGTTTTGTTTTTCAAGACAGGATTTCTCTGTGTAGCCCTGACTGTCCTAGAACTTACTCCGTAGTCCACGCTGGCCTCAAACTCAGAGACCCACCTGCCTCTGCCTCCCAAGTGCTGGGAAAGATTCCTTTTACTCTACATTGCCTGCCTGCATGGAGTGTGGTGGGTGTGTGCTGTCAGAATGCTCGCTGAGGAGCTCTGCTTCAGTCGTGCCACACTGGCTGCATGAGCTTCTATCTCACGGATGTCTCTACTTCATGAATCCCATTGTAAAATAACATTTGCAATTCTTTTTCCCTTTTAGTTTCCGGCCTGCGATGGGTCCCATAATAAGCATAATGAATTGACAGGCGATAACGTGGGTCCGCTCATACTGAAGAAGAAAGAAGTATAATAGTAGCCATTAGGATTGAAACTCTTGTACTCTTTCCTCCTTGTTGTGCATAGAAAAGTCTGTGGAGGTTTTAACTGTTAGTACAGGTTGAATAATTCTTTCTGCCAATTATTTTCTTGCTACACTACTGCTTATATTTGATACTTTATATAATCAGTCCTGAAATCAAGAATTAATAAAGTCAGTACTTCAGATTTAATTAATTGGAAATTTAAAGTTTGGCCAAGGGCCAAGAGTTATTTCCTTGCATATCAGTATTCCAACAGAATGTATATATTTTTTAAAAAAGTTCTCTCCTGTTCTGTTAAATGTATTTTTGTACTATTTTGTTTTGCTCATTTGAAGTAGTTTGTCATCCTTTGGCCTTTGTGGAACTCTGCTGTTTTTAGACAAAGTATGAAAAATATTGCCATCAAGAATTTCTTTTGGGCAATAAAACCCCTTGTTTTATAGATATTCTTGTCTCATTACTATGATTATCTCAATTTGTAAAGTAACTCAGATATACAAATGTTCCAGTGAGAAACAGTTACTTACATCATAAAAAATTGATTCACCATACAAAAGGCTTGCTCAGGGTGCGTGTGTGTGTGTGCGTGTGTGTGTGCTTGCTGTTTAACTTGGTGACAGCTGGGTGGCAAGAGCACTTACCGCGAAGGTATACTTATGAGCTACAGTCTGAAGGTCAATTAGATGTAAAGTATCTGAATTTGCCTTAAAATAACACATAGTTCATTGCTCAATTATGTTTTCTCATTTTTGTAGTCAGTTATAGAGGAACAGGGCAACAGGATATTAAGTCACTTGTAATTTAAGGGGTTGAGTGTGCACATACTGAGAGAAAAAGTTTCGATCTTTTTTAAAGAAGTGATAGCTCCTTTGTTGCATTAACTTCACAGAGTATAGATAAAATGTTTGTGTGTGTAATGGCAGAAGAGCGCTTGCAAGGACATACGGCACAGCGCCATCTGCGTGCTGCCAAGGACGGTGACTCGGAAAGCAAGGCTTGCTACTTTTCCTTTCCATCCCTCTCCTGTTCCCCCACACAAACATTTATATACTTTAAATTGTTTTTTAAATCAAGACTTTGAATAAAATTGTCAAAACACAAGGAAGCTTTCTAGAATTGTCTAAAGAGAGGAAGGATGGAGTCAGCATTGCAGGATGCCTAATGCAGATGGACTAGACACTAGCTGTGCAGGAAGTCAGCCGGGCAAGTGTTACTGGCGAATACTGCAGACAACAGCACCATAGCAGAACCGCTCGTTTCATAAATGAAATGATACACCGTTAAGGGTAAAATAAGGATATATGACAAAGGATGAAATTTACTTTAGTACTTGAGTTCTGCCATAAAACATGTTACCTCCAGGAGCAGGGGAAAAGCAAAACAGTTAAATTTGGGGATACTCATTTGTCAGGTTTGCTGGGTTAGATGGGTCATCTCTAGGGTTTCTTATTTAATGAGCATATAGTGAGCCTGGTACCACATATATAATACATTCTATTCTCTTTCATTAGCGATTATATCTAGCTGTTTGAGAAAGACTAGTGATGGCAAGCCAAGTCTCCATGCTGAAAGGAAAATGGTTATAAATCAACTTATCACACAATTAAATTACATTGACACATTTTATAGTCTTAATGTTTGTGAAGTGTGAATGTGAAAATGTTTTAACATTAAAACATTTGTCTATACATGTTTTAGAAAGAATTTTCATTCTTTTATGTGTATGAGTGCTTGTTTGCATGTGTGCATGTCTGTGCACCATGCACATGCCAGGTGCCCAAGGAAAGCAGAACAGAACGTTGGGTCCCCTGGAACTGGAACTAACAGATGATTGTGAGCCACCATGTGAGTGCTGGGAGCTGAACCCGGGTCCTCTGCCAATAGCACCCAGTGCTATTAACAACTGAGCCATCGCTCTAGCCCTTCAAAATTTTTAATGAATAAACACACTTAAATGAAGAGGTAGTGATAGTTTGAAACCAGAAATCAAGAACTGGAAAGGGGTCATAGCATTATGAAAGTCAAAAGCGGTACAAATTTGTTTATGTTCACACAGTCACTTTTATGGTAGTAGGGATGACCCAGGGCTTCACCCACGCTGGCAAGAGCTCTTTGCACTGAGCTCCCTCTTGTGTTGTATTTTTTTAGTAGTAGAAACCATTGAAACAAAATATAAGGAAGTTTTCAACATAGGTTTACTGGAAATTTTGATTATTTGTCAGGCATCTCTTTAGTTTTATTTTACATTACAGTTCTCATGCAATGGCTACCCATAAACTATTAAAGATACAATCCACTCAGCTCCTGATGTTTTATTTGTCTGTTGTCTGTGTGTGTACCTGTGTTTGAAGATGTGTTTACCTGTGAGCGTGGAGGCCAGAGGTCAATGGGAGTTATCTTCCTCAGTGGTTCTCTCTCTGAATCTGGAGCTCACGGATTGAACTGGGCTGGCCAGCCTAGTGAGCCTCAGAGCTGCCCCGTCCCCATCTCCCCAGCACTCAGGTTACAGTCGTGCACTGCAGTAAGCACTGGGGACCAGAACTCAGGTTCTCATGCTTATGTGGCGAGCATCTTACTAACTGAGCCATTGCCTGAACCCCTCGTCTTTTTCCACAGAGGTATACGAGACAGACATTCCATCTTTGTGGTAATAAAGCTAAGAATTATTGAGTATATTAAAAATTCCATTAAGCATGTACTGGGATCATAAATGTATCTCATGTGTTGGCAGTGAGTTCCACAGTGTGCTATTACCTTCTTCAGAACCAACAGCGAGATCCTAAAGCTAGATTTGGAAAATGTCTGTGCTGGGGGAGCTTTATGAGATCTGTGCCCAAACCCTTAACTCCTGCTCTTCCTACCTGCTGCTGGAACTAGTAGAGCATTGATCTTTGGTGGCTGTGCATTCTCATTTGTTTTTGTTTTCTGAGACCACTTGCCCCTAGTGCCTTCACTGTCAGATTAACCAATTATTTTTCCACTGTTGGTCACAAGACTCTGGAATAAAGTCCTCACCAAAACTTTGGATCCTTTGTCTGTGGTCATTCTGCTTTTCTGTCTGGAAAGCATGCGGCTCCCAGCGACATTCTTCTAAAAGTGTTCCAGTTGCCATACTTTCTGTTTCACAGGAGGCAAATTTATTGCAAGTTCGTAGTCTAAAATGAAATGATCAACTTTTAATTTTGTCAAATAGAGTAGTGAGAAAAGTGAAATATTTTCCCGAAGATAATTTTAGTGCCCAGAGTAAAATGGTTTTCCCCTCCTACATTTTCCACTTTTGAACATACTAAATTGTTGCTGTGCCCAGAATTCACATCTGGTAGCAGGCTGGTGTTCTAATAAGCTTTGACATGAGCAATAGAGTTGCTGTCATCTGTATGTTCACAGAATTCTATCGTGCACCTTACATAGGCACTGAATAATCAAACACATGACAAACCTCTTAGTTCTTAAAGTATGTCCTGAGCATTCTAGAACCTTCGAGAGACAGCTGTGTTGTTACTCATGACTGCTGTGAGGGCTCCTATCCTGCTGACCTAGAGAACTCCTCACCCTTGCTCAGCAGATAAGCAACACCCTTACAGAAAGCTGGGTAGCCAAGAGCTTTATCAGGCTTGAGGGAAATGACTCACTGTGTGCATAGTTAAGCACGTTGTGTTGTGGAAAGCATGTTACAGCTCAGCTCTCAGTTTGCTACCTCATGATTCACTGGAGTGCTTTTGTATTTTGTAACCTCATTTATTAATAAGTTTATAGGAAGCCAATTAAGCTAGCTGCTGATCTGTGTAATTTTTCTCACAATCTTTGATTAGAAGTGTATTTAGTCTGTATTCCTGAACAAACATTTTTAAAGCTCCACTCTAAAAAACAAAACAAAAACAGGGCACAGTTTTATTTGATACCTATCCAACATGTTAACTAATTGCATTTCAGTCATTTATATTCATCAGGGGTTGCATCACCAATAGGAAAAAGCCCAAGAGTGTGTAACTGTGCTCACAGTGTTCCAAAGCCAGTCAGTGTCTGAGCCCTCTTCCATCTTCAGTCTCCTTATTTTTTCTTCAGAGCAAATCCCAGTAAGTTTGGTTATCTGTTTCCTGTTCCTAAACAAATTGCTAGTATCAAGAACTTTCTATCCAGAAAAAGGTAAACAATAAAATATGCCTATGACTGCTGGTAGGAAAGGTGACAAAAAATGAAAATTGAAAATGAAAGGCCAGTAACGTGAGATTTAACTGAGATCCATGTATCCCTCTGCCCCTGAGGACATCTCTGTGATAAAATTACACAAGTATTTCATGATAAATTTGCATGAAGTAGTGTGTGGCAGTTGAGAGGCAGGATGTTACATTCATTGATACTAGTGCCCACTGAGTTAAAACTTTAGTGCCTAACATGCTGTATCAAGTGTAAAGTCTATCCAGGATGTGTTGATATGTGGGGGCTTTGTTTCAGGAAGCCCACTGAGTTGAAACATTTTCAAATGTAGTTATTAATTCACATAATTTAATTTCCTAAAACATGGCAAGAGCTAAATCTGGCAGGTGGGATTTAAATCACATAAATAGTGCTAGAGAATTTGCCCACTCCAGGGACAATCGAAAGTCCTGCTTCTAAGCCACGTGCACAGCCATCCTGTGAGTGTCTCCTGCAGATTGGGCTAGCACCTTTAGCTGCTTTGTTGGTTTAACTGCTCCATCTGACCCCATGCTTTACTTGTCATAATGGGCTTTGACTGAAAGCTCATTTTATAGTCACCAAGTCAACTAGTTTATCTCTTGCAGAAGTCTAGTTTAGTGAAGCCATGTGGCAGCCATTAAATACAATTCATACACTGGGAAGTGCATCTTATGAACAAGCACACATTCCTCTACTGTTTGGTAAGGACATTGACAATACGTGCAGAAAGGCAATAATAGGGTTTTCAATTAAGGATGGCATCACTCTACCTTTACAGGGGTTTAAATGCTCAGATTGATCGCTCACTCAAACAAAACCCCCAAACATGCTTTAGACAGCTGTGAAAGCATATCTGTGACTGTTTTCTTGGAACACTGGTCAAATGGATCAGCCATGATAACCATTCTTCAGCATTACAATGTTATAATTCCCAAACACTACCGAAGGGAGGAAGTTGGTAAATTGCATAAGTGTACAGATGAACTTTTTACACTAATAAGAAAACAACCAGAGAACAATTGAGTCAAATTTCCATCCATGGCACGTGCAGTACATTCTCCTGCATGAACACACTAGACTAGAGGGACATAGCACTCACATTCATTGACCAGATTTAAGAACAATGCTTAGAAATACAGGACTCTGAAGAGCGTGCTCCCAAGAAATGAGGCCAAGTTAGCTACTTCTGAAGTAGGTAGCAAAGCCCTAGGAAATCTAGACGAAAACGTCTGACTTAATACTGATCCCAGCAAGGAAAATAATGTCATTTGGCCAATTACCAAGCAGAAAATGGAATGTGTGTTTTTAAAATCCACAAGTCAGGGATCTGGGGCTACAACTCAAGCACTTGCCCAGCTTCACAAGGCACAAGCTTTGTCCCCAGCGCTGAGAAGAGGTTGTATCAACTTTCCTTATCTTCAATTTCAAGAGAAGGTCTGACTTTGACCTTATGACCCTTTCTGCCTCAGGCTCCGGTGTAGGTATTACAGGTGGTGCCACCACATCTGGCTAATCACCAAATTTTAAAGGAACACCCCACTATTTACTTCATAAAGCTCATATAGAATTAATGTGAAAACCTGCAAAAGAAATGGAAGCAAACACCCAACAGAAGTAAAGCAATATTATTTATGAATATGAGTGGGAAAGTAAAACAGTATTGGAAGGAATAATGTTTAGGTAAAAAGCTTGTATTTTAAAATGTTTCACTATCAGCTAATGTATTAATCATGTAAATTAATTGAAGAACAGAAGATATAGCCACAGCAGTAGATGCTGAGACGGGTCCTGAGAAGAGCCAGCTGCCATTCCTAGTGAAGATTCTCAGTGGGAACTGTTGAAACATTTATTAAAATTCTGTAGTATCCATTTCTGTCCCAAAACACTTAAGTAATGTCAGGAACAGCCATGAATGTCTACTGCCATTTTTAATTCTGAAGACTTTCTTTAATATGTAACAAGATGTTGAAATCAAATAATCATTACAAATATGGGGAAATAGAAACTTCGATTTAATTACATGTCTAAAATATCGGTGATTAGGATGTGAGAGGAATTTGGTTAGTGACTGGAAACCATGGTTATACCAAATGTATTACTAAGCACCACAAGGCTGTAATGGTGAAGCAATTGACTCACAAAAAGTATAAAGACCTGTTTCAAATTACCAAAACCAAATGAGACTTAAGCACACAAAACACAATACTTTAAGAGTATAAATTAAAATTATGTATAAATTCAACAATGTTCACATTAGACTCATAAGCTCATTCAAAGTTCATTAAGTAGTTTTGGAATTCATATAGAAGACAAAGTCATAGGAAAAAAGATTAAAGAAATTTGCTCACCGATGTTAATACATGGTAAGAAGTTATTGAGATCAAGTCAATTAACTAGAAAAATAATTGCATTAAGACTATTAAGTAAACCTTCGGGGGGAGGGGGTTCCTGGTGGTGGTAGTGGGGTAGTATGACCAAAAATGTATCACATGCATGTATGAAATTATCAAAAATAAATTTAAAATACATATTCTCCTTTAAAAAAGAATAAGCAAGCCACGCACAGTAGTTTACACCTATAATTCCAGCACTGGGAGATAGAGGCAGGAGGATTGATACTTCAAGCCCAGCCTGGGCTACGTGAGACTCAGTCTAAGGGGGGAAAAACCCCAAAACCAAATCTACTCCCTAGGAGGCTATGGCAGGTGAATTACTTGAGTCCTGGAGTTTGACACCAACTTGAGCAACAGCAAAAGGAGAGGAGAGGAGAGCAAACAAGGATTTCAGGAAAGAACTGATCCTCTAGAGATAAATGAAAAATTGGGACAAATGTACTGTTCGAATTGGAGACAGGGAACAATGAAACTGTGACATAAAATCATCAGTTTCTAAAACATTTATTTGGGGTGGGGCACATGCTGTGGTACACACATGGAGAAGAGGGGGCAAATTTCAGAGTCTGTTTCTTCTTTCCACTGTGAGTGTCCTAGGAATTGAACTTGGGTTTTTCTCGTGGGCAGCAAGTACCTCTACCTACTGAGGCATCTTGCTGGTTCTAAAATTATTTGTTAATGATACAGATATAAAGAAAGAGTAAGGGAGAGGGAAAATGAGTTTGGAAATGTAAAACCTTTGTGGCAAATGATAACACATAATAAAGCCAAATATCAGTAATCTATAATATGGGGGGAAATGGCAAACGGTACAGTAAGTGAACACACTTTTTTGTTGTTTTGTTTTTGTTTTTTGAGACGGGGTGTAGCCCTGGCTGTCCTGGAACTTCCTCTGTAGATCAGACTGGCCTCGAACTCTCAGAGATCCTCCTGCCTCTGACTCCCAAGTGATTAAAGGTGTGTGCCACCCCTGCCTGAAAAAGATATGTATTTTTGTGTTCTCTGACTCAAAGACTTAATGTCACGATGCTGAGTGACATCATTAGGACATCTGTACCCTTTCTCCTGTCTTTCCCCACCCCAACCCTGAAGATTTATCTTCCCTACTTCACCCTGGGGGCCTCGGAACCTCAAGTCCCCGGTTGGCCTCTTGCTTTCACCAGGATGGGAACCTGGGGGAGATGGCTCAGTGGTTAAGAGCACTGACTCCTCTTCCAGGGGACCTGGTTCGATTCCCAGCACCCACATGACAGCTCACAATTGTCTGTAACTCCAGTTCCAGGGGATGCCCATACCCATGGCAAAACTCCAATATACAAGAAAGAGAAAGAGAGAGAGAGAGAGAGAGAGAGAGAGAGAGAGAGAGAGAGAGAGAGAGAGAGAGAAAAGGGAAAAGAAATTGTGCGTGCTACTGCCTCCTTGTGGTCAAACCTTCTTCATGTGCCTGGCACTGTAAAAATTCACTGCTCAGAAGCATGAGTAGCATACACTTCCCCTGGCCACATCTCATCAAGCTATTACTGTTGCTGGATGTTGGAATTGCCAGCAATAAAGAGCAACATAGGCTTTGTGGCAGAGCCCATAAGGACAGTAACTAGCCACATGACAACAAGTTGAATATATGGGATCCTTCCCCTGTAGGAAGGAGAGCAATTCATCTTGACTAGAAGTGATGTTTAGTCTAAGTATTGATCTGTCTTTGCTATTCTCATGGTGTAAATCAGGACCAATCTGCAGGAACTAACCAAATGCTTGATCCACCAGTGTGCAACCCTGCACACCATTGTAGTGTACCATTGAGTGCCCTTCCTAGCACTGTAGTTACAATGGTGGTCACATGAGCATGTGATTCAACAGCACATCACAAAGCACAACAGCCAGGAGCTGTCAAACTGGTAAACTGATGCGACCGCGTCTAGCAGCACTTTGACGCTGAAAGGATGGAGCAGCAGTTGCACCTTGGCTCACTACGTGGTCCTGTGTCACCAGTAAAGAGAGGACCTGGGTGTGTAGTGACAGTACCTACTCTCAGTGATTCATTTGGAAATGTTTGCTTTACAGTTAAATGCTCATATACAGTGGGAACACAGAAGACAGAAGAATGTCTTTACACCTAGTGTCTAGTGCTCACTCTTCCTTTTTCTTTCTTCCTTTTTTTGCAGCAGCCCAGAGCAGGTTGGTCCAGAAATCTGCCTGCCTCCACCTCTGAAGTACTGGGATTAAAGATGTGCACCACCATGTTGAACCCAAGATCTGTTTTTTGTTTGTAAATATGTTTGAATCCCCAAATGCTAACATGCACATGTGAATTTAATGGTGAAATCTGTGGTGCCACTGTTACGGTACAGCGGTAGACACTCACTAATGGGGTAAAGGCTCACTCGAAACTCGCTGTACAGTATGTAGTACCATAACAACAAAGACGCATGGCAGCGCATGAGCATCTGCTTTCCTTAATTAGTACATTAATTGATTTTGTTACCAATAAAAATGATAATGAACCTTCATTTCAACCAGGAAAGGATCACCATGCAAGTTGCAATGGTTTTGCTCACTGTGCATCCTCTTCAGTCCTGTGGCTCCTGAAACTGGACATAGTGTTACCAGAAGTCTTTTCTGATTCTAGCGAACGCTGTCAACCTGTGTTTGAATTTTTAAGTTAAACATTGTGTACATTCATGCACACACACATGTGAGCGTGCACAGGCCACTGAGTGACAATTCTCATGGGCTGCTTCGCTCCTGCCAACTTGTCAGCTCAGGTCGTCAGTATTGAACGCAGCCCAGCAGGCCTGTTTGCAAGCAATGTCTACCTGCTAAGCAACCTTATCAGCCTTACTTTTTAATATTAGGTGAAACATATTGAAATAGTAAATAACAATAATAACATCAACAACAGTAGTTCTGTACTGATATAGAGATGCATGATATAAGTGCCTAAGTTTTTATTTTATTTATTTTTTAGTTTTTGAGACAGTTTCTCTCTGTAGCCATGGCTGTCCTGGAACTTGATTTGTAGACCAGGCTACCTTGAACTCATAGTGATCCACCTACCTCTGCCTCTCTCCTGAGTGTTGGGATTAAAGGTAAGTGCCTAACTTTCTATGGAGTAATTATGTATGTGCCTGCTCATGAAGCAGAAACAGTTTTCCTTTGTGCATCATTTTTGTCATGAAAAGAGTCCACTGAGGATATTGCCCCCCCACTATCTTCCAAATGAATCTAAAAAAGCAGTGAAAAAATTGACACTGAGTTCAGTAGAATGTCTAAAGTGAGGTCCCCAAGATTTCCTCACCTTCATTTCCAGAACCTGTGAATATATCACTCCTTGTGAATATTTGATGTGATATTGTGGCTCTTCAAACTCTACTACAGAGCTACAGTACTGAAAACAGCCTGGCATTGGCATGAAAACAGGAGAACCAATGGAACTGAATCAAAGACCCAGATATTAATCCACACACTTTTGAACACCTGACAAAGAAGCAAAAATATCAAATGGAAAAATGAAAGCATATTTAACAAATGGTGCTGGCATTACTGGATATCAACATGTAGAAGAATGACAATAGACCCATATCTATCACCATGCACAAAACTCAAGTCCAAATCAAAGACCTCAACATAAAGCCAGACACACTGAATCTCACAGAAGAGAAAGTGGGAAGTACACTTGAATGCATTAGCACAGGAAACCACTTCCTATTTATAACCCCAGTAGCACAGACACTGAGAAAAACAATTAATAAATGGGACCTTCTAAAACTGAAAAGCTTCTGTAAAGCAAAGGACACAGTCAACAAGACAAAACGACAGCCTACAGAATGGGAAAAGATCTTCACCAACCCCACATCAGACAGAGGGCTGATCTCCAAAATATACAAAGAACTCAAGAAATTGATCATCAAAAGAACAAATAATCCAATTAAAAAAATGGAGTACAGACCTAAACAGAGAACTCTCAACAGAGGAATCTAAAATGGCTGAAAGATACTTAAGGAAATGTTCAACATCCTTAGTCATCAGAGAAATGCAAATCAAAACAACTCTGAGATTCCATCTTACACCTGTAAGAATGGCCAAGATCAAAAACACTGATGACAACTTATGCTGGAGAGGATGTGAGGTAAAGGGAACACTTCTACATTGCTGGTGGGAATGCAAACTGGTACAGCCCCTTTGGATGTCAGTGTGGCGATTTCTCAGAAAATTAGCAAACAACCTTCCTCAAGACCCAACAATACCATTTTTGGGTATATATCCAAAGGATGCTTAATCGTGCCATAAGAACATGTGCTCAACTATGTTCATAGCAGCATTGTTTGTCATAGCCAGAACCTGGAAACAACCTAAATGCCCCTTGACCAAAGAATGGATAAAGAAAACGTGGTACATTTACACGATGGAGTACCACACAACAGAAAAAAATAACATCTTGAAATTTGCAGGCAAATGGATGGAGCTAGAAAAACATCATTTTGAGTGAGGTAAGAAAGACCCAGAAAGACAATTATCACATGTACTCACTCATAAGTGGTTTTTAAACATAAAGCAAAGAAAACCAGCCTACAAATCACAATCCCAGAGAACCTGGACAACAATGAGGACCCTAAGAGAGACATTCATGATATAATCTACATGGGAAGTAGGAAAAGACAAGATCTCCTGAGTAAATTGGGAGAATGGGGGCCTTGGGAGAAGGTTGAATGGGAGGGGAGAGACAGGGAGAAGAGCAGAGAAAAATGTAGAGTTCAATAAACATCAATTTAAAAAAACATTTAAAAAAAGACAATATGGAAACCTAATGGAGTAGAAACTCCCAGGATTCTACGAGGGTGATCCTAATCATAACAAGGACTCCTAATAATGGAGTAACCAACCAATAACAACAGGTCTAATCTGAGGCCCACACCACAAGAGGGAGTCCATGCAGGACAAGGCCTCTCCACAGAGCGCAAACTACTCAGCTTCTCCTTCCCTCCTATTTCTCCACCACGTACCTGTTCATCACAGTGGCACCTGCCCGCCTGGGCCTGCTGCAATAGGGGTTCATAATTGCTGAGCCGTCTCTCCAGTCCCAGTAAAAGTACTTTTAAAAATAAATTATATTTAGTGATAAAATCCTAGCTCAGGCTGGCCTTGAATTCTCCACATGGCCGAGAATGACTTTGAACTTTGAATGCTCCTGCCTCCACTTCCTGAGTGTTAGGGTTAGAAGCATTTTTGATTTTTCCTGGTTTATGTGGTTCTGGGATGGACTCCTGGACTTCACTAGACAAGCATTTTACCAACTGAGCTATGTTCCTGGATCTCCCTGCCTCCCCGCCCCACACCAAAGCAGAAAATGGTAAATTTAAAGGCCTGGTAGCCGACACTTACCTTGAACTTAGTATGTAGCCCAGGCTGGTCCTGTGATCTTCCTGACTGCTGGGATTATAGAAATTCACCACCACTCCTGGCTTCATAATTTTTTGAACATTTTACTTATTATTTTTATAATGCAGGATGTTTTGCTTGCATTATGTCTTAGTTTGAGGTCAGCCTAGTCTATATAATAAATTGCAGGCCACATAATAATGTAATTTAAAATAGAATGGTTGGGGAGAGCATCTTATTGGGTAGTCCTGACACTCCTAGGGCAGGCTGGGTTTGATTTTCACCACTTCGGCTTCAGCGTCTTGAGTACTGGGATTTAGGTGTGGGACAGGCTCTTCCGGCCTGGAAAGCATCCTGGCGGACATGGAGCTCTCCAGGTGCTGAAAATCAAGAAGCCTATGTGTTATGGGAATTCTGTCACTGGTGCGCTAGCTAATTAAGAGGAACACTTTGGTCTAAGAGGTGGGGTTTTCCCTGGGGATGGCCCTGACCCAGGAAGAGGTGGTCCCCTTTTCCAGCGAGGAGCAAGAGGGTGTGAGCGACTGAGATGGCAAATGTAAGCGGTGGCTTGTGACTCGATTCAGGTCCCCCATTTGTCCTTTAGTACTTGTGCGTGGATTTTGCTTGTTAGTAAACGATAAAGAAATCTTTGATCACCTGTGTTGTGCCATAAAAGTGCATTAAAAATGATGAAACAGTTGCAGCTACTACCTTGCCCAGAAAAATCTGAATTTAAATTTTTGTTAAGTCTGGCTATACATTTCTCAATATGCCTTGGTCTTGGTAGGAGTAACACTATTGATTGCTTTCCATTTTCGCTGCAAGCCTCGCACTTTGTCTTTCTTTCTACATTCTGTGCCGCTTCAACATGTCATTGCTGTGTCAAAGAGAAGAGGAACTGCATTCATGTTAATCTCTGCACTGGGAATTTGTTAAATCTGTACAATTTTTAAGAGGCCATACAATAAGGCATGAGAAACTTGGTGTCAGCCTTCTCCTTTACACGGATCTGGGGACCAACTCCATCCTCAGGGTTGCACTCAAACACCCTTACCAAACACCGAGCTGTCTAGCTGCCTCTTTTGAGAAGCTATTACTCGACTCTTCCTAAATAATCCTGAAATCAACTGGAGCTGCACTGTTCTTGCAACAATGCTTGAATGGCAAGGCTGATTCCTAATAATAAAAAGATAATGCTCCTAATGACAAGCAGCTCGAATGGAGGTTGCAAAGACTAACCTTCCTTTCTGTAGGCTGCTTTTAATGCCTCGGTTGAAAATACTCACTTCATTGCCATTTGTGATTTCATTTTATTTCTGCAAGTAGACTACAGGTAGTGTCTCATCGAAAGCTGAAGGTTATCATAGAAGTGATATAAGAACAGTGTTGCTTATGTCCATCACCTGTTTACCCAGAGAGCACTAAACCAAGACTTAAATCTACTTCAGATGACTCATAGGAAGTTTGAGTGTTACGTTCCTGCCAAGCTTTCTTTTTTTCTGACTAGTTAGTAGGACTCTCTATGCAGCCCCAACTGGCCTGGAACTCGATGTGCACACCAAGTTTGTCTTGAATGCTTAGACACTTGTCTGCTTCTGTCCCTCCAGTGCTGGGAATAAAAGTGTGTGCCACCATGCCTGGCCTCTGACTGATTTTTTTTAACTGAAGTGATGGGATTTCCACTCCTCTCATTTGAAATTTAGCCTTCCATCTTGCCAAGCTCAGCACTCAAAGCATTTTTTCTCTCTCTTTAGGTTCACTTAGTTTTTATTAAGCTTATTTTGCATTACAACATAAAATTCAGCCTTAAGGATTACTTTGCATTTTCCTATAGTATTTGCTGACTAATTTTATTCTTGAAATATGCAAATGTTAAACTAAAGAAGCATCGCATTTAATACGATTTTTATTAAATTAACTTTGGATGCAAAAATCAGAGGAAAACCCTGTATAGAAATTGTGCATTTACTGACTCCAGGGTTCTATAAACGATCTTCAAAATTCTGCATGGTAACGTTCTTTTCTGCCAGTGAGATTATTCATTAGACAAAGCAGGTGGGCGAAGGCAAGCTTTTTAATGTTCAAAATTTGACATCTCTACTTTTAAAGGGACTGTCACATCACCACGATCAAGTATTTTGGGTCCCAGTATGCCAATGAGGAGAGCTCCATTTGGAGCTGTGATCAGGATGGCTAGGAAAGCTACCGTCATCACATCTTTTGAGTATGCTTCGAGGTGGGGAGCCTCGACTCTTCTTGCTGTTTCTAGAGCCAGAGGACCTAAGACTGCCTGCAGTTAGGAAGGACACAGGGCAAAAGAAAAATGTTACTCAGAGTTAACATATAATAAACATAAATGCTGCTCTTCTTTCCCCCTGAGGAGATACATTCTTTAAATTCCTACTGAGTTAGAAAGGTGCCTGTTCCCCCCCCAGCCCCCACCACAACCCCCAGCCAGTTAGCTTTTATCATGTATTTACTTATTTTCTTTTGTTTTTGAGACAAGATCACACTGCACAGCCCATGTCTACCTCCTGAGTACAAGAATTACAGGCATGAGCTACTGTGGCTGTAGCCACAATGTGTGTGTGTATATATATATATTTTACTTATTGTCTTTGTTTTTCCTTACTATTTACATATACAAATCTAGGCAAGACGTTGTCTTAAAATTTTCAGGAATTAAATGCACATACACATTAACTATGGAACTGTAAAGTAAAGGCAAAATGGTAGAAATATAAGTCAGGGCGGGAACTCAGTCAGGAGCCTGGAGCATGAGCTGGAGTAGGGACCAGGGGAACCTGGCTCGCTGACGTCCTTTCTGGCTCACGGTCAGCCGCCTTCCTCATGTAACTGGCCAGCCTGCCTAGAGAGGGCACTGCTCATGTCAGTTAAGCCTTCCCACACCAGTTAGCAATCAAGAAAATGCCCCACGAACATGGCCACAAGTCAATCCAGTTAAGGCAATTCCGGAGTGCCTTCTTGGTTCCTGTCAGCTGTTAGCTGAGGTTGACATTTCACACTTTGTCAGTTTTTACACACAAACACATCACTTTAATCCACAATGTTCCCTTCTTGTTTGTCCCCAACATCTCATATTAACATCATTGTCTGTATTCTGTCAATTATATTTTAAATAAACACTGATTGGCCAGCAGCCAGGCAGGAAGTAGAGGCGGGTCAAGGAGAACAGGAGAATTCTGGGAAGGAGGAAGCACATTCCTCTCCAGTCCTGTCCCAACCACAGAAGAAGGAAGATGTGATTGCCCTACTGAAAAAGGTACTGAGTCATGTGGCTGACATAGATAAGAATAATGGGTTAATATAAGTTATAAGAGTTAATAAGAAGCCTGAGCTAATGGGCCAATCGGTTTATCATTAATATAGACCTCTGTGTGATTTCTTTGGGGCTAAACGGCTGTGGGACCTGGTGGGAGGACAGAAACCAGGCAGGACAGAAACCCCGAGACAACAGTAAGATGTAATTTAAAAAGTCCCACAGCCTTTAAAAAATTCAACACTTCCAGGGTCCACTGTCTCATTAACTTCAATTCCAGGGGATTCAACAATCTCTTCCGGTCTCTGCAGATACCAGCCATGCATGTGGTGCACCATGCATAAATGCAAAAACACACACATAAAATTAAAATAAATAAATCTAAAAATGTTATATACTTGTTTATTCCAAAAGGTTAAGAACCAAGCTACAGTTACAATGAGATCAAAGCAAAACCAAAGTCCATCGGTATAAATCCACGTTCTGTTCCAACACCATAGACTCACTCTTGATCCTTTGGATCTAAAGGGCTTCGGTGGCCTTACCTCTACAATACACACAGCTTGCCCAGTAGGCTCAGGTTGGCTGCACTCCAGAGCTCTCCACCCCACACCTGCCACTGTCTTTGGCTGATGTCCCCCCAGTCCCAGCATCTCAAAGATCCTGGGGTCTCCTCTGCAACTAAGGCTATACCTTCACTAATGGCCTCTTCTGTTCTTTTCAGGGATGCAGAATCTGTCACATGATGCCACACCTCACTTTCCATGACCTCTCCAATCCTGCATCTTTCATGGTGCAAAAACCAGTATCACAATCAGGCAGTGGTGGTGCATGCCTTTAATCCCAGCACTCAGAAGACAGAGGTAGGCAGATCTCTGTGAGTTCGAGGCCAGCCTGGTCTACAGAGCTAGTTCCAGGACAGGCTCCAAAAAGCTACAGAGAAACCCTGTCTAGAAAAATCAAAAACCAACCAACCAAACAAATAAACAAACAACAACAAAACCCAGTATCACTGGAAGACTCGTAAACTTTACCAAGGCCGGCTGCCAGCCTGAGATGCAGCTCTGCACCACCATATACATGCTGACTTTGAAGAGCTCCTTCCAAGAATTCCACTTCATAATAACAGTCTCTCATTAATCAAGCTGATTGTCCAGTCCCAGCTGACCAGCATCCTTTGTCCCAATAAAGCACAAATGGTTTCACTTCCATAAACTCTTAATTCCAATACAGCATATGAACAGTTCTGTCAGAGTCTTTGAAGACTCTCACAATTCCCTCTGAAACTTTACAGTCTGGGCCTCCACTGTCTAAATTTCTTTCATCATTCTTGTCTTCCAAGTGCTCAATGGATTTTCTAACCCAAAGTTCCAAACCACATCTCACACTTCCAGTACCAACTCCTGCCATCATGTTCTTCCTGTTGCTGGAACAAACATCTGGACCAGAAGCAACTTGGGAAGAAAAGGACCATCTCATCTTACAGTTCATGTCCATCATTAAGAGAAGCCATGGCAGGAACCTGGAGGCAGGAGCTGATGCAGAATCCATGGAAGGGTGCTGCTTATTGCTTTGTTCTCTGGCTCATGTCCTTTCTTATACAGCCCAGGCCCACCTGCCTAGGGATGGTACCACCCTCAGTGGGCTTGGCAGTCCTACATCAATTAGCAATTAAGAAAATGCCGCATAGATATGGCCTCATCAAGGCAACTCTTAAGTTGAGATTCCTTCTTCCTAGATGACTCTAGGTTTGTGTCAAGATGAAGGTGAAGCTGACTATGATGCTTAGGGGTCACAGACACTATTGCAGCCTCAAAAAGCAAAGAATGAGGAGAAATGTTAAATCTAAAATTTTTGTTCTAACTCATATGTGGGACACGTGGTTCTACTTGCATAAAAGATGTTGGCTAGTGGTATGGTTAAGTGGTGGGGCGCTAGCCTACCATGTGCAAGATTTTGAGTTTGAGAGAAAAAGTTTCTGTATGTCTTTCAGTTCTTGATGTTTGTACAGAATACAACTTTGCTTGGATGCTAGGGAGAGGGGACAAAGAAGCAGAGCAAAGCAGCTTGGGTAGTGGGCACTTTCATACATGCTTGGTATTCACTCTGTTTTAGGAAATGATGAATAATCAAAACACAAGTAAGGAGAGGTGACAGGCAGACAGACATTCTTTTTATAGATCTACTATCCCCCCTCCGAAAAAGACAGACTATTACATGGCTTGAAGGTAAGATAAAATAGCTCTAATATTGTTCATGGAGCGCCACTGTATACCAGAAACTGTGCTGAGAGCTTTACAGGGATTAGTTCAGCCAACCTCACAGCACCGCCATTTAGTAGACATGCTCATAGATCCTTATATAAAAGGAGGAATTCAATGAGCCAAGAGACAAAGAAGCAACTACCTAAAGGCCTAGGCAAGCAACACAGTATTCAAAAGCAACAATCTGACCTCAAAGGCTCATGGTTCTAACCCTAAAACAGTATTCTTTTCATAGACATGTACAAGCTTCTAATCTGTAACAGCAAAATGGAGGAAAAACATTCCGGGAAAGCAGCACTTTTATGCTGCCATCAGATTTTAGCAGTTGTCAGTAAGTAGCAACACCTTTTAAAAGGAGGAAATTATTATAAAATAAGAGGATAAAACTACAAGGTCTTCATTAATTCAACCATTTATTTGTGTAGCTATGCAGGACACGTTTACCTCTGTCCTGGCTAGTATTTCTGTTTGTTTTTGTATTTTGTCAATCTGACACAAGTTAGAGTTGTCTGGGAAAAGGAACCTCAATTGAGAAAATGTCTCAATCAGATGCCTATAGACAAGTCTGTACAACATTTCCTTGATTCGTGGCTGATGTGGGAGGGCCCAGCCCACTGTGGGAGGTGCTACCCTTCAGCCCATGGTCTTGAATGGTATAAGAAACAACTGAGCAAGTTATGGAAAACAAGGTTCTCCATGACTTTTGCTTCAGGTCCTGCTGCCAGGTTCCTGCCTTGAGGTCCTGTGCTGACTTCCCTTGATGATGGACTGTGTTGAAGTATAGGATGAAATGAACCCTTTCTTCCCTCAGCTGCTTTTGGTCATGGTGTTTATCACAGCAATAGGAATTTTAATGAAGACAACTTTCTTCCTGCAGGGTATTGTGTCAAATAGTAGGGGAATAGATGGAAAAAGAAACAAAACAAAATGCCCCCAAAAGATACTCTCTGTGTTCTTCCTGTATAGTCACATATCTTAAAAACAGATACCTAATTAAAAGAACATGTATGTATCTGTGGTGGAGTGAGTGGCAGGGGGAGGAAAGCCACAGTTATAAAAACCAAGGTATCTCTAACGATATAATATTTGCCTCTACTGCATTCAGCCAAATAAAATATTTCCATATTATGGATATGTTCTTATTTTATACTTTTTTTGAGACAGGGTCTATCAATGTAGCCCTGGCTGTCTTAGAATTCTCTACATAGACCAGGCTGGCCATGAACTCACAGAGATCTGCCTGCCTCTGCATCCTAGGTGCTAGAAAAAGGTATGTGTCACCATGCCTGGGCTTATTTTCATACATTAGGGAAACAGGAAAAAAATTTTTCATAAAATTTAGAAATTATTTGCAAAAGTACTCTTCTAAATTTCAGGACAATTGCTTTAAAAGCAAATCTTTTAAATGTTGCATTTTGTGTGTGTGTGTGTGTGTGTGTGTTGCACGAGTGTGCACATGTATACATGAATGCATGCATGTTTGTGCACTTGGAAAGGCCAAATGTCACTGTCCTCTTCATCACTCTCTGCCTTACTTATTCCATTACCAATGGGCCGGAGGCTGGCAAGCCTCAGTAGGCCTCCCACATGTCTGCCCTGCCCTCCCCCACCCAGCCCTAGGTTTACAGGCACTGAAGCCAAGCCTGTTCTATGTGGCGGTAGGGATCCAGACTCCTGTTCCACGCTTGGATAGTAAACACTCTTCCCCTGGAGCATCCTCCCCAGCTCTAGGGGTTGAGAAGTAATTATCAATCAAACATGGCAAAAGTAAAGTACATTAGATACAATTTGTAGTTTTCATTTAGAACTTCTTTTGGGGGGGTGGGGAACGCCTTCCTTTTTATTTTTATTTTTTGAGTTTCTTTCTTTATTTGATGTGCACTGGTGCTTTGCCTGTATATACTCTGTGTGAAGGTGCCAGGTCCCCTGGGACTGGAGTGACAGACAACCATGAGTTGCTATGTGGGTGCTGGAAATTGAACCCAGGTCCTCTGGAAAAGCGACCAATGCTCTTAACCATCGAGCCATCTCTCTAACCCCTCATTTAGAGCTTTTAAAACTTGTCAAAACTAAAATGATTATTAATGGCCTAGTATGTTCTTACCTGGACTGTAGCTTTGGGGATCCACGATAAAGCAATAAATACTTTCTCCTTAAAACGAAATTCAGCAAAAGACATGAATGTAAAAGTGGCTAAAATTCGAGCAGATAATGCCAAACCCAAGGTAGCAATACACATACCTACAACACATATAAACAAATGTAAAAAACAAAGCATTTAGGAGGAAGGTATTTTTGTCTAGAGAGATGAATTCTAAAATTTCTAAAAATATTTTGTGGCCGTTGCTTCATTATATCTATTTAAGTAAAAATAGTAGTTATAAAGAGTACAAAGTAAAAATGAAGTGTTGTGTGTGTATATGCACATAGGGGTGTGTTGGGTGTGCATGCACACTTAAACAGGTTAGGGGTTTATGTTTGCTGTCTTCCTCAATGACTTCTTCTTTTTATGAAACAAAATAATTTAGTTACTTTTATTTCATTTGCATTGGTATTTTGCCTGCATGTATATCTATGTGATAGTGTCAGATCTTGGAATTAGAGTCAGTTGTTAGATGACCATGTGGGTGCTGGAAATTGAACCTGAGTTCTCTGGAAGAGCAGTCAGGGCTTTCAGTGGCTGAGCCATCTCTCCAGCCTTCAATGGCTTCTTTGTGAGAAGGTCTATGACTGACCCTGACTATACTGACAAGCTTCAGAGATCCTCGTGTCTCTGCCTCCCAATGCTGCTGAGACTGGTTTTTACATGGGTGCCTGAGATCAAATATAGATCCTAAGGATTGCGTGACTAGTAGTCTACCACCCAAGCCATCGCCCCTGCCTTTATGGAAGTTCTTCTACAGTACTAGATTATGTGACGGTGGGAGCACCATGGAAACAAAGGCTGATGGCATGGCATTCAGTTCATTTGATGTAACACAGTTTGAATGGAATGCAATTAACTGTGAATTGCCTTTTTGGGGACATGTTTACAGGGATGCAGATAGAAGCATCTAATGATATCTAATGTTTCCTGTAATCGATTTCTTTGGATCACTTGGGTTGTCTTTGACTGAAAACAAAGAAATGTATACAGGTAGAGGAAAAGAGTAGATGTGGTCAGTGTGATTTCGAAGCTCTTTTCTCTTTTTTTTTGTTTTTTGTTTTTTGTTTTTTGAGACAGGGTTTCTCTGCAGCTTTGGAGCCTGTCCTGGAACTAGCTCTTGTAGACCAGGCTGGACTTGAACTCACAGAGATCCGCCTGCCTCTGCCTCCCGAGTGCTGGGATTAAAGGCGTGCGCCACCACCGCTCAGCATTGAAGCTCTTTAAGGACACTCGGGAGATATGGTGTACACAAAATAAAAACCTGTGTTGTACATCTGTGCTCTTTGTGCTCTTACCAATAGTTTTCGATTCAAGAGACTCAACAGATACTTCTGTTCCAACTAAGCCAAAGAGAAGTGGCTGAAAAACATTCCACGTGTTTGCAACAATTTTTTGGACTCCAACCTATAGGACAGAGAAATACATTTCAGTTGTTATGGCATGTAAACTTCAGAATTTTATACTTTTTGGTTGATATGCACACATATTTGACTGCATTTCAGAAATTTAAAGCCTTTTTAAAATTTAATTAACTGATGATACTTATGACAATTGAGTAATGTCATTTATCCAAACAGAATTTGGTTAAGGAAGCACACAAAGCTATACAATAAACAATATCATCTCACCATTGTGTTCCAAAAAAGAAAAAAGGTTTTAGAGTCCTCGTAATATTGAGAAGTAGGGCTAGAAACACAGCATGTGAAATGAGAACACACACAGCTCATGCCGGTCTGTCAGAAGGGAGTGGGGAAGCCTGCCTAATGACAGTTGCGGAACACAGTCCATGAAATGAATTCAGACAGGTCATAAACAAGCAGGAAGAAAATATTCTGGTGGTTTGTGAGGTCCGCTTCCTAAGACTCGTATTGACGACTTCAAAGTTGTTTTCAGTAAGTCTCCTATTGTGTTGGCGGAGTATAAGCACTGAAAATCTTTCCAAATGATAATTTAGCAGTATTGTCAAAATAAAGACTATTTTAAACCCATAAATCCCACTTCTATGAATCCATTCCTACAATACTTGTATATGTGAAAAGGCTACATGAAGAAATCTATTCATGTTAGTAACATTTTTATTTTAAAAAGAGAATATATATACATATCTATAAATGTAGTATTTTCAAAATGATTAATTTTGTAGAATAAGCAGACTATTTAGAGAGTAAGGAATACAGGAATCTTCTGCATTTAGTATGTTTTGATTTTTATAAACATGTTCTTTTTTTTGTACATTTTTTTTGCCATCAGTTAAAAAAGTGTAAGTTGGGCAGGTAAAATGTCTCCGTGGATAAAGGTGCCTGACACAAAATTTGACAATTTGAGTTCGAGTACCAGGACCCACACAGTGGAAAGAGCAACTTACTTTAATAAGCTTTCCTCTGACCTCCATGCCCCTCCCATAAATAAATGTAAAATAATAATAATAAACAAAATAAAACAAAAGTTTTATTGGGACAAAGATATTCTAAATTTTAGAACATGTTTTCAGGGATAAATTATGGAACTAAACATTTAAAAATAGTTTATAAGAGGCATACAATCAAATCATACAACTCTCAGAGAAAATCCTGATATAAGAACACTGCTTCTGGCAATCCTACCGAAAGCAATCTACAGATTCAACGCAATGCCGATCAAAATCCCAACAAAATTCTTCAAAGACCTCGAAAGAACAATACTCAACTTCATTTGGAAAAGCAAAAAACCCAGGATAGCCAAAACAATCCTGGACAACAAAAGAACATCTGGAGGCATCATAATCCCTGACTTCAAACTCTACTACAGAGCTACAGTACTGAAAACAGCCTGGTACTGGCATAAGAACAGACAGGAGGACCAGTGGAACCGAATAGAAGACCCGGATATCAATCCACACATCTTCGAACACCTGATATTTGATAAAGAAGCAAAAAATATCAAATGGAAAAAA